>SJYC01000554.1:0-45331 GCA_006408675.1 Madoqua kirkii
CAGGTGTTTCTTGACTTCCTACTTTTGCATTCCAGTCCCCTAGAATGAAAAGGACATCTTTTTTGGGTGTTAGTTCTCAAAGGTCTTGTAGGTCTTCATAGAACCGTTCAACTTCAGCTTTTTCAGCGTTACTTATTGGAGCATAGACTTGGATTACTGAGATATTGAATGGTTTGCCTTGGAGATGAACAGAGATCATTCTGTCATTTTTGAGATTGCATCCAAGTATTGCATTTCGGACTCTTTTGTTGACCATGATGGGTACTCCATTTCTTCTGAGGGATTCTTGCCCGCAGTAGTAGATATAATGGTCATCTGAGTTAAATTCACCCATTCCTGTCCATTTTAGTTCGCTGATTCCTAGAATGTTGATGTTCACCCTTGCCATCTCTTGTTTGACCACTTCCAATTTGCCTTGATTCATGGACCTGACATTCCAGGTTCCTATGCAATATTGCTTTTCACAGCATTGGATCTTGCTTCTATCACCAGTCACATCCACAACTGGGTATTATTTTTGCTTTGGCTCCGTCCCTTCATAGTTGCTGGAGTTATTTCTCCACTGATCTCCAGTAGCATATTGGGCACCAAATGACCTGGAGAGCTCCTCTTTTGGTATCCTATCATTTTGCCTTTTCATACTGTTCATGGGGTTCTCAAGGCAAGAATACTGAAGTGGCTTGCCATTTCCTTCTCCAGTGGACCACATTCTGTCAGCCCTCTCCACCATGACCCTCCGGTGTTGGGTTGCCCCACATGACATGGCTTAGTTTCATTGAGTTAGACAAGGCTGTGGTCCATGTGATTAGACTGAGTAGTTTTCTGTGATTATGATTTCAGTGTGTCTGCCCTCTGATGCCTGCTTGCAACACCTACCATCTTAGTTGGGTTTCTCTTACCTTCGGTCAGTTCAGTCGCTCAGTCCTTGTCCGACTCTTTGCGATCCCATGAATCACAGCACGCCAGGCCTCCCTGTTCATTGCCATCTCTTGGAGTTCACTCTGACTCACGTCCATGGAGTCAGTGATGCCATCCAGCCATCTCACCTTGGGCGTGGTATATCTCTTCACGGCTGCTCCAGCAAAGCACAGCCGCTGTTCCTTACCTTGGACGAGGGGTATCTCCTTACCGCCGCAGTTCCTGACCTTCAATGTGGGATAGCTCCTCTAGGCCCTCCTGTGCCTGCACAGCCACAGCTCCTCCGGTTGCTCCCCCCGCCGCCAGGCCTGGCCTCGGATGCGGGGTACCTCCTCCCGGCTGCCACTGACCTCGGACGTGGGGTAGCTCCTCTTGGCCACGCTGAGTGCGCCAGCCCGGCTCTGTTATGCTGGTAGAGTGTTGTTAGTCATATTTCAAGTAATTATCTTAAATTGTAACCTGCCTGCCAACGCAGGAGACAAAAGAGACACGGGTTCCATCCCTGGCTACAGAAGATCTGCTGGAGGGAGCCACGGAAACCCACTTTAGTATTCTTGCATGAAGAATCCCCACGGACAAATGAGCCTGGCGGGCTTCAGTCCCTAAGGTTGCAAAGAGCTGGACACAGTGACTAGCATGTACACACGCTATATGCCACGCCAGTGACCTCGCTTCTTTTCAACGGCACTGTAATTAGACCTTTAAGCTTGACTTTTTAAGTCTTTTGCTGTTTATTGTTATACTCTGATGGTTTTGCAAAATTCTTTATCTTCAAGGAGACTCATTGAAAAGACTTTGTGATAAGTGTGGGTTTCTGAGAACGCTCAGATCATGCTATCAAATCGGATAAGAAATTAAGGAATTCTAACAAGGAGATCCAACCAGTCCATTCTGAAGGAGACCAGCCCTTGGTGTTCACTGGAAGGAATGATGCTGAAGCTGAAACTCTAGTACTTTGGCCACCTCATGCGAAGAGTTGAGTCACTGGAAAAGACCCTGATGCTGGGAGGAATTAGGGGCAGGAGGAGAAGGGGACGACAGAGGATGAGATGGCTGGATGGCATCACGGACTCGATGGACATGAATCTAAGTGAACTCCAGGAGTTGGTGATGGACAGGGAGGCCTGGGGTGCTGCGATTCATGGGGTGGCAGGGTCAGACACGACTGAGCGACTGAACTGAACTGAACTGAACTGAACTGAATGGAAAATCCAATGGCTTCATAAAACTATTAACAGAAGATTAAAATCAGGGATTAGTTAAATAGGATTGAGTGGACCTATAAGTATGGTTATAATTTTTTGGTTTTGTCTGAAATATTACTGTTTTTTTACCTGTGTTTCCCAGATATAAGGAAGATTTTAAACTACACCCCTACAAGTAGAATTGAAACTATCTTTTCTAGCTACCTGATCTCTCCAGAATTTGGAAACTCTTAGGCTCCCAGAAGCTTTCTCAACTATGCGTGTGTGTGCTAAGTCTTCTTAGCCATGTCCAACTCTTTGGGACTCTGTGGACTGCAGCCCACCAGGCTCCTCTGTCTGTGGGATTGTCCAGGCAAGAATACTGGGGAGGGTTGCCATGTGCCTCTCTAGGGATCTTCCCGACCCGGGGACCAACCCCACATCTCTTTCGCCCCCGGCACTGGCAGGCAGGTTCTTTACCAGCAGCGCTACCTGGGAAGCCCTTTCTCAGGTAAAAGGAAGGTCAACTTCTAACAGGTGCCAGAATCTCAAGGTATTTCAGGACCTCCAGATGAGAAGAATTCACTCAAATCTATCATCCAGATTTATAGATATCACAGGTGAAACCTGTATCACATCCCTGTTGTGACATTCCTGGCCCTGAAAGGGTTTTTTTGTGTTTTTTTTTTTTTAAGTTCAATCTGATCACTTATTAAAAGCTTCAACACAACCAGTTAAAAAGCCGATGTGATTGATTTACCACAGACTTATTCCACAAACAGATTAGTCTTAATTTGGCCATATTTGGTAGAAGTAAGGGTAATTTCAAAGAGAAAATAGATGTTTTAGTGAGTATTAAATTCTAGTTTTATCCATGGAGGTCTGTATTTACTGGCTAAGACTCACTTTCAAGACAGTTACTTGTGAAGTTTAGTTTTTAAACAGACACTCTAAGTTTGTTTCTGAAGTTTATCAAAGTAATCTAACTTTGGATGGAGATCTGATTCACCATGACCTGCAACTGGGAGATGATGCATCCTGGAAAAGATATCAGGTACAAGACTCTTTATAGCCACCTTGGAAACCATGCCAGGCCTCTCCTGGATGAACTGCAACTCCTGTTTTTGACACCTGTTACAACTCAGACAGGCACAACCACACCAGGATAAGCAGATGGCGACATCTGAAACAGACAGATAACTCAAGATGCAGGACTAGGCCTGTATGCTGACCTTCGACAGTTGCTCACACTTGTGCCTATGAACCAAATGTCTTTTGTCTTTGTGCTCAATCGTAGGCAAGTTTCAAAAATAAATCAGATTGCTGTTTATGGCCCAATACCTATGTTCATTACTCCTTGATTGCCTTGTTGGATTTGTCCTCTCCAGGCCCCTAACTGGATGGCTCTTGGAAATTTTTAAAGAAAAGAAACTCTAGCACCACACAAGCTAATGTTGTCACCAGTATAGCTGAGACTTTCTGATCCAGCCAATTAATCATGCCTATTCTCACCCTGGCCATGAACACGCCTCTCCATTAGGTGTGACATTCTGGTAGCTCCTAACAGGCCCCAGTGGATTTTTTCAACAGGTTCATGAGATTGACTCTCCCCAAGTTGTTTAGGAAGATATGTAATTGGTTTCCCTTGGGCTCAAGGTCACCTACAAGTAACCTTGGAAAGAGCCCCAGCCAATCTGCGCTTAATACAGGCACACTGGGCTCAGTCAGTTTTCCAAAAGTATGATCATTTGATCATGGTATTCGTTCCTTCACTTGGAACAGAAGATATGATTCATGTAGAGGCTCTAACAGAATTCACTCAGCAAGCTTTGAATGATAGTAATCAACCCATTAGGTTCTCAGTTTGAAAGTCTCCATGATGAGAAAAGCAGTCTTACAGAATTCACAGCCCTCGATATTTTAGCTGCTTCCCAAGGGGGAATTTGGCATGCTGCCGTCCATGGGGTCACAAAGAGTTGGACATAACGGAGCAACTGAACTGAACTGAATGGGGAATTTGTGCTGTAATATGTTCCGAATGCTGTGTCTTTATACCTGATGAGTCTGCAAATGTGACTGACCTTATAACCCACGTCAAGTGCCACATCTCTGCCCGGAACAATTCTCTTCCCAGAGGAAGCACCAGGAAAATGCTTTGGTTTAGGAGGATCTTGGCTTAAGTTTTTGCTAACGATATTGTTGATCCTACAGGCAATTTTAGTTACACTTTGTGGAACTTACAAGTAGTTTCTTTTATGCTATGTGTCACTTGCTTATACTAAGATAGTGTATTTATATTTTCAATCAAATGAAAATATAGATTATGCCAATAGTTCTCCATAAAATAATAGGCACACACAATGCACATGTGAGAAAAATCGGTTTAAGTCTTGTTGGACAACCTAGAATTGACTGACAGTCCTTGCCAAACGTTCTGGTCATGTAAATAACCCCGTAAAAACAGAGAACCAACGTGTTAGGACTTGGTATCAAGGGATATGACAGACCCAGGGCAAGAAAGCAACTACCCTAGAAAATATTTGCTCACCTGCTGCTTTCTATCAAATTATGAATGATCAAAGCAACTACCCTAGAAAATATTTGCTCACCTGCTGCTTTCTATCAAATTATGAATGATCAAAGGGGCAGAAATTGTGAAATAAAATTCATATTTTATGACAAGAAACATTTAAATATAAAAATTTTTCTATTTACCGTTTGGTTTCCTCTCTCCCCTCTCCTGCACATTACACAATGCCCAAACCTCCCCCATCAGAAATACCTGCTCAACCATAAAAAGCAACATTTTCCTGGCATCAGTAAGACAGCTGCTGAAAAGATAACATTGCTTTTAGATGAGTAAGGGACCATGGTGCTGCTTAGGTATGGATTATGTGAACTGTCAACAATATGTCATTTAATGCGTATCCCTCTGCCTCAAAACACTTGTATTACTGTGCCTTGGATTCAAATGGGCCGAATAGTTCTCAGAGCTTTTTCTATCAATAAAAAATAAAGGAGACTTTTTTTTTATCAGCAGTGGTGTGTGGCCAATGAAATTCTGTTTGGTGAGCTTAGTGCTTATCTAATGATTAGACTGAGATTTCCTTAAATGCCTGGAATCAGTATGTCTCCCAGGGTTTGTTGAGTATCTGGTGCATGTGTCTGGGTCACGGTTCAACACCAAGCCAGGCAGCTGACAGTTTCCCCTTGGTCTTCATTTCTTACTTATGCAAAGCCTCAAGATCAGCCTTTGTTGTTCTTCAGTTGCTCAGTTGTGCCCCACTCTTTGAGACCCCTCGGACTGCAGCACACCATGCTTCCCTGTCCTTCACCATCTCCCGGAGCTTGCACAAACTCCTGTCCATTGAGTCGGTGATGCCATCCGACCATCTCCTCCTCTGCCATCCCCTTCTCCTCCTGTCTTCAGTCTTTCCCAGCATCGGGGTCTTTTCCAATGAGTCGGCTCCTCGCCTCAGGTGACCAAGTATCGGAGCTTTGGCTTCAGCATCAGCATCAGTCCTTCCAGTGAGTATTCAGGGCTGATTTTCTCTAGGATTCACTGGTTTGATCTCCCTGCAGTCCCAAGGACTCTCAAGAGTGAATTTTAGGGCCTCCTCAAGTCTTTCCCAAGTTCATGCACTGCATAGCATAATCCTTGGCATGTGTGTTGGTTTCTGGATTCTTATGAATGTGTTGGAGCTTACAAAGCTCCTACAGACATTCTCCAGCTTATCCTTTTAAGCTTTCTGTTTAACCAATTTTGCTGTTCCAAACTGTTTCCACTGCCTAAGGTGTGGCAGAATTAATCAATTCCCTCTCAGTGTTTGTTTGCTTGTTTTTTGACAAATGCTTCTGGGGAAAAAGCTTCCCCAGGCTTGCAAGTGAGATTTTCTGGGGAACCAGCAGATCGGTCGAATGATGGCTCTTCTCTTGGAAACAGGCTCTGCAGGAGTTCAGCCTCATTCTGCCTTGTGTGGTGTCTGCCACTATGCTCCTTTTCACCATGACTGTCAGCTATTATTCTTCAGTGCAACAGAGGAGCTGGAGTTGAGGAGACTGGATCAGAGTAATTGTTTTCTTGAATAAATGCTTCCTAGGTTGCTGCAAGCCCTTGGTTGATTTCCAGAGTTCTGAAAAAGTTGACTCTGACAATTTGGCCAGCTTTCTCATCACTTTTATAGAGAAAATAATTTTCAGAGGTGCTTGCATCTCCATTTTTGTGATGTTAACTCTAAGGGTATAATTCAAATTCAGGTCCTCTCCCTTGTTGACCAATCCTCCACCTATTACCTCTGTGGTTCTCAGACTTTACTTGCATCAGAATCACCTCAAAGGCTAAAATACAGATTGCTGGACTCTACACCTAGAGCTTCCAAGTCAGGTCTGAAGTTGGACCTACCTGAGAATTTGCATTTTAAAAACATTAATGCTGATTCTGTTGGTGTGGGGATCACACCTCAAGAGCTACTGCATTACATCCTGTAGAAATGAAAAGTGGTACCTTCACTTCATTGCCAGAGGCAGTGCTCCCCCCTCTGAAATCAACAATAATACAGATAAATCATTAATACATATCTGAACTGAGGTGTTCAAGAAGACTCTTGAGAGTCCCCTGGACTGCAAGGAGATCCAACCAGTCTATCCTAAAGGACATCAGTCCTGAATATTCACTGGAAGGACTGAGGCTGAAGCTGAAACTCCAATACTTTGGCCACCTGATTCGAAGAACTGACTCATTGGAAAAGACCCTGATGCTGGGAAAGATTGAAGGCAGGAGGAGAAGGGGACGACAGAGGATGAGATGGTTGGATGGCATCACCGACTAGCAAGCTCAGGGGGTTGGTGATGGACAGGGAGGCCTGGCGTGCTGCAGTCCAGGGGTCGCAGAGTCGGACACGCCTCAGCGCATAGACTGACTGAGGACTGATTTTGACACCTCCCTCTCGCGTGCTGCGCCTTCAATTCTCAAAGCCTAACTGCGCCAGTCCTTCTCCAGATCTCGGCACGGCCTCCCTTCCCCTGAGACCCCGCCCTTGTCTCCCGGCTCCAGGCCCAGCGGGCCGGGCCCACCGCCCGGCGCCCCGCCCCCTCAAACGTCGCAGTGCTGCAGGGAAAGGGGGCGGGGCCTGGCGGGGGTGGGGTTTGTCCTTCCGCTCTAGGGCCAATCGGCGAGGCTCCCCCTGGCCGAGATAGGGGAGCCGGGCGCAGAAACGGGACGAGTGTTTTCCCCTTCTCCGCCACGTCCCAACTACTGACGCGCGCCCACTTCTCAGGTTCCGATTGGGCATGCGGCTTACCCCCGCGCGGTCTGTTAAGCCTATTGGTCGAGTCCGCCTTGGGGGCGGGGCTTGCGCGCTCCCCGCCCCCGCCTGCGCCGCGGCGTAAGGGGCGGGGCGCGCCGCCGCCGCCCCTGTTTCCGCCGCCGCCGGCTGCTGCGCGTTGGGCGGGGGAGGAGTCGGAGGCGGAGAAGAAGGCGGCGGCGGCGGCGGCGGCGGCGGGTGGAGGACCGAGCGGCGTCCTCGCTCCGGAGCCGCTTCTCAGCTCGGTGAGGGGGTTGCTTTCCTTTGCTTTAAACGAGGCTGGTCCCGGCGTCTGGCGTGCGAGGTCACGGCCGGGCAGCTGCCGCCTCCGCCGCCGGCGTCTCTCCGTCCCGGCCCTCGAGCGGGGCCCGTGCGCAGCCCGCCGCGCCGGCCATGGTGGGTGGGGTCGCGGGCTGGGAGAGGCCGCCTTCGCCGCCTGGGCCCGCTTCTCCGGCGGCGGCCGCGGGGCTTCCGCAGGCCGCTCCCCCTGGCTGCCCTTGGCGGCGGGCCCGCGAGCGCTGCCCTCGTCTGTCCGCGCGGCCGTGAGGAGAGCGGCTCCGCCGGCGCGCTCACCGCCCCGCGGGGCGCCCCTCCCGCGCGCCCCGGTCAGTCGCCCCGGGCGGACACCCCCGCCCCGGTCGCCCCCGGCCAGGCACCCCGTTAGAGCCGCGCCGTCGGCGCCGCGGGCCTGCGGCCGCTCCGCGCCCCCGGAAGCCGCCGCGGCCGTCGCCCCTGCCCCGCGGCCGTCCCCGAGGCTCGGGCGCGCAGACTCCCTTCCCGGCCGCGGCCGCCACGCGCCGCCCGCGCCCCGTCCGCGCGCTGGGTCAGGGCCGGCCCCGGCCTGGCTCGGCGGTGGCTCTGCGCGCGTGCAGGCGCTGAGCGCCGCTCGGCCCGGGCCCAGCAGGACAGGGGCAGCCTTCGCTGCGAGGGAGAGCTGCTGCGAAGACTTCTCCTCCAGGCCTTTTTTTCCTCTTTTTTTTTCTAGCAGACGCATAGGCACTGCGTTGAGTCGGCTGTTTCCGGGAAAGTTGTTTTTCTAAAGGCCTAATATAGTCTTATTTTTTCTCGTGACCTGTTTGGTAAGTTAGATTTCTTTACATTGGCAGCCCCCTTTGGTGAAGACTGTAGATCATTTGCAGAGTGTGTAAATAAACACGAAGATAAACATTTAAAAGACTTTTAACGAACGCTTGGACTTTTTTCCCGCATGTCTTCTGGAATTTATTGTTTTTATATGAAATAATTTTAATTTTTAAAATTAAGTCACAAACATGCAGACTAGATGTAAAATTTCAGCAATACAGAAAATGAACCATTAACTACAATTGAACGTTCTTTTTCGTCCTCCAGTCTCGTTCCAGTGTCTAGAGTTAACGATACTCTACGTCTTCCTAATGTACACTTTTAAACACACATGCATACACGTGAAGTTGGGAGAGTTTGGTGGGAATATGCTAAACACGTTAATATATTACTTGCTTTTTTCGCCAAATTATGTATCTTGGCCATCTTCCCTTGCAAATTATAAGTCCTCTTGGTACTTTTTAAAAGCTAAATAATATTTAAATAATTTAATTGGGCTGTAATCTACGTAACCGTTCCCTTACTGAAAGACATTTAAGTTAGTTTCTTTTTCTAATCACAAATAATGCTTTATTTGAAGCCACGTTTTACAGTAACTTGTTTTTATTAATATCCTTTAAGTTTTCTTAAATTTTGAGACTTTAGACAGCATGGAAAGACTGTGAGGTAAAACCTGCACCTCCCTCTCCCCTTCCAGTTCTGCCTTCATTCTAAGAGTCAGCTGTTCAGTAAACTTCCTCTTTAGGTGATTATTTCTGGAGCATGTATTCCTAGAAATTGAATTGCTAGATTAAAAACAGTATGCATTTAAATTTTGATAACCATTTCTCCCTACTTAGTACTCTTTTCGAAGTTAATCTTATGCATTCTACAAATGAACTTTAGACTCAACTTGCAAATTAGATAAAAGATCCTTTAGGTGTTTTGAGTGAGGTTATATTGGAAGTTTAGATTAATATGGAGCAAATTGACCTTTGTGATACTGAATCTCTCCCTTCTGATAGATGGGTATGTATAGCAGGTCTCTTAATTCACATCTTGCTTAAGGAAAGTTTTATAGTTTTATTCCATAAAACTCCATGTCTGGCATTCCATCTTGGTAGCTCTGGTGGATAGAAACTTTCAGTAACATTTATTTCTCACTCCCCAGTTATACCAAAGCTTCTGAATTTTTTTCTGCTTATCGTGTATCTAACCACTTAACTGGGAGAAGGCAGTGGTGCCCACTCCAGTACTCTTGCCTGGAAAATCCCATGGACGGAGGAGCCTGGTAGGCTGCAGTCCGTGGAGTCTCTAAGAGTTGAACACACTGAGTGACTTCACTTTCACTTTTGACTCTCATGCATTGGAGAAGGAAATGGCAGCCCACTCCAGTGTTCTTGCCTTGAGAATCCCAGGGTTGGGGGAGCCTGGTGGGCTGCTGTCTATGGGGTCGCACAGAGTCGGACACGACTGAAGTGACTTAGCAGCAGCAACCACTTAACTGAGTTAATTATCTGAAAATATTCACAGTTGTGTGGCTTTTAAATTTTATAACTTGTGTTTTCCTCATTACATTGGGACTTCCCTGGTGGCTCAGGTGGTAAAGAACCTGCCTGCAGTGCAGGAGAAACGGGGTTCATTCCCAGGACTGGGACAGTCCCCTGAAGGGACTGGCAACTCACTCCAGTATTCTTGCCTGGAGAATCCCCAAGGACAGGGAAGCCTGGTGGGCTGCAGTCCTTGGGGTCACAAAGAGTCTGACTGGACTGAGTGACTTAACACTTTCACTTTTCTTTTTCATTACTTTGGCTAGTAACATTTTTTTATACAATGTTAAATAATAGCAATGATAGTTCGCAACTTGGTGGTGTTTTAGACTTTAAGGAGATCTGATGTTTTAGCATCAATTGCCATGTTTACGGAAGCTTTCTGATAAATGGAGAGTATAATAGGTTAAAATATTTTGTATTATTAACTTGCCAAGTGATTTCATTGTTGTTTTTAATCATAAATGGGTATTGAGTTTTATTGATGTTTTTGATACCTTTTGAGTATTTGTATAGGGGCATCACCATTATTCCCTGGTTAGTATTTTCCCAAAAGAGCTGTTTTTTACAGAATCAATTTTATTGAGGGTAATTTACTTATAATAAAATACATAGATTTAAAATGTATGGCTCTGTGTGTTTTGACAGATGTATACACTCATGTCACCACTACCACAATCAAGAGTAGAATATTTTCGTTACTGCAGTCAAGATATTGAATATTTCTCTCATCCCCAAAAGTTCCCTTCCACCCTTTTTCAGTAAGTCCCTTTTTTACCCTCAGCTCTAGGAAACAGTTTGTCCTCTTTTTCTCACTCTAGATGGGTTTCATTTGTTCTAGAATTTTACATAAATAAATTATGTAATGTATATTCTTCTGTGTCCATGGTTTTTTTTTCACTGTTGTTTTTAAGGATAATCCATGTGTTTGTATGTTTAGCTGGTTCATGGTTGATGGCTTTTGTTGCTGAGTAGTAGTTTATGGTGTATTGATTTACCACAATAATTCACCACTTCACCTATGTATGAGTATTTGGATTGTTTCCAGTTTGGGATTCTTACTAATAAAGCTCTACAAACATTCATTCATGAATGTGTGAATATATATTTTCATTTCTCTTTGTTAAATACTTACAAATGGATTTGTTGGGTTGTATTGTAAATGAATGTTTAATTGTAAGAACCTGCCAAACTGTCCCCCATTTTACAGTCCCAGTCGCTCTGTGTTCTTACCAAACTTGGTTACTTTTACCCCTTTTAGTGGGTATGTAGTAATATGACACTATTTTAAGTTTGTATTTCTGTGATGTCTAATGATGCTGAGAACTTATCATTTATTATGGGTCATTTGTATGTCTTCCTTTGTAAAGTGTGTGTTCAGATCTTTTTGCTGTCTTTGAACACTGAAGTTGCTTGTCTACTGGGTTGGAGGAATTCTTTATAGTTTCCTGTAGAAGTCCTTCACCCCGTATGGATGCATACACGCTCAGTGCAGTCTGAAGCTCACCTTTTAATTGCCACAGAGGAGCTTTTAATTTTGATTAAATTCATTTCATCAATTTTCCCTTTTATAATTTGTGTTTCTGTTTTCTGAGTTTGCTCAATACAAAGTCAGGCATATTTCCCCTTACATTTTCTTCTTCAGATGTTACTGTTCTTGTCAAAGGGTAGCAATCTGTTTTGAGTATTTTTGTATATGGTGTGAAATAAGGATCAAGTTTATTTTCCCAGTTCTAGCACCACTTGGTCAAAAGTCAACTTGACCGTGAATGTGAGTGTGCTTCTGGACTGTCCCCTTGATCTCTGTTCTTGACCGTGTGTGTGTGACTGTGCTTCTGGACCATCCCCTGATCTCTGTTGTCTTGACCGTGTGTGTGTTTCTGGACCATCTCCTGATCTCTGTTGTCTTTTGTTTCACCAGTGCCACTTTGTAATTCGTGATTATTGTTGCTTTATAATTTTTAAAATCAGATTCTGCAAGTTCACCTTTATTTTCCAAAATCATTTGAATATTCTAGTTCCCTTTGCTTTTCCATAAAATTTTTTAGAAGTAACTTGTTGGTTTCTACACAAAAGACTGAGGAGATATTAATTTAGATTACATTGAATACATTGATCAATTTGATAAGAATTGACATCTTAATATTGAATAATCATGTAGGCACATGAGCTATCCCTGGTTTTAATCAAAGATCTTCATTTTCCTTTATTAATATTTTATAGTTGCAAGATACAGGAGTAGTTGCTCTTGTCAGGTTAATATCCAGGTATTTCACCACTTCTGATAATATTGAAATTGATAATTTCCCAAAGTTTCCATGTCCAGTTGTTCACTGACAGTATGTAGAAATACAGTTGATTTGGTTTACTGATCTTGAACCTCGCAACCTTGCTAAACTCACCTAGTAACTTTTTTTTTCCTTTGTAGATTCTTTTGGATTTCTCATGTAGAAAGTTAGCATCATTTGTGAATACAGAGCATTTTTGTTTCTTTTGTTTTCAATTTGTAGGTAGCCGCCTCCCTTGTACTTTTTTTCCCTTTATTTCCCTGATGAGGACCTCCAGTATGATGTTGAATGGGAGTGGTGAGAACAGGTATCTTTGTCTTATTCATAATCCCAGGGAAAGAAGTCTTTCAGTCTTTCATTAGTAAGGCTACTAGGGCCTTTTATCAGGTTTTATTATATACTACATATTATAGTTAAGTAAAATAATCCTTTAATCAAGTTAAGGATGTCCCCATTCTGTTCTTAGGTGAGAATTTTTTAATCATGATTGGACATTGAGTTTGCTCAGATGTTTTAACTGTTATTTATTTAGATGATCTTCTGATTTATCTTCCTTGGTGTGTTAATAAGATGAATGACATTGATTTGTTTTCAAATGTTGTGTCAACCTTGCATTCTCTAGATAAGCCTCACTTGATTATGATGTATTATCATTTTCATAAGCTAGTAGGTTAGTTTTGCTAATATTTTGGTGAGTATTTTTTTGTATCTGTGTCCTTGAAAGATACCTTTCTGTGTGATATTTTTGTATCAGGATAATGCTGGTCTTATAGACTTGTTTCTTCCTCTGTATTTCCTGAAAAATTTTTGGATAGCATTACTATTTCTTTCATAAATGTTTATCCGAGTTTGCAAGCTGACCTATCTGGGCCTAGGTTTCTCTGTTGACCAGGGATGGTTTAGTTGCCTTGATGGGTGTAGGATGGTAAGAACATCCTAGTTTTGTCTTAAAGACATAGCCTTTGACTGGGTGAGTCACCTAACCTCTGAGCTTTAGTAGTTTGTGCCTTTCAGGGAGTTTGTCTCTAATAATTGCCATGAAGTTGTTTCCTATTGTCCCTTTAATAGCTGTGGCGTCGGCAGTGATGTCTTTTCTTTCATTCCAGATGTTGCCAATGTGACCTCTCTTTTGCCTGTATGAGTTCATTCCCAGGTTTATCAAGTGTGTTAGCTTTCCAAAGACCCAGCTTTTTATCTTATTACTTAAAAAAAAGCTTTGAGTTACCCTGATTTTAACTCTTTACTGTTTCTTCTTAAGTGCTTTGGATTTAAATCCACTCAGATTTTTCAGGTGTAAGCTTAAAAGGCTGAATTTGAGACTTTTCTTCTTTTCCTCCTAACCACTATATCACATGGTCTCACAGATTTTTATGTTGATATTTTCTGAGTTCTTTTGTGACTTTCACATTGACCTGTGGGTTATTTAGATGTATATTAATTCCCAATTATTTGGTGATTTTTGCCCATCTCTTTCTGTAACTGATTTCTATACTTAATTTTATTATAGATGGAAAGTATACTTTGTATAATTTTGTTTGACTTCTTTGAAGTTTTATAAATCAGAATATGGTCAGTCTTGGTAAATGTCTGTGCAATTCAAATAATGTATGTCATGCTGCTTTGGGGCAGGATATTCTATAAAGTCTGCGTTCCATTTTAGATACTAAATCATTTGTATTAAATATTCTGTAATTGTTAGGTCAAGTTGACTTGTGATGCTTGTTAGGTTTTCTGTTTCCTTACTGAGGTTTTGTCTGCTTGTTTCGTTGGTCACTGCAGGAAGAGTTGAAGCCTTCAAGTGTAATTGTGGGTTTGTCTATTTCTGCTTCATCTTCCAACTGTTTTTGCTTCATGTGTTTTGAGCCTCTGTTGTTAAGTACATGTTTGTTTAGGAGTATTGTGTCTTCTTGGTGAATTGACCCCTTTATCATTGTGTAGTTTATCTCTGGTAATATTTCTTCTGCAGACTACTTTTCTGATATTGATGGTGCTACTCCATCTTCCTTTTGGTTAGTGATTGCATGATTAAAAAACTTTCAAAGGCATTTATTTAAAAAAACACTTTGAAAACACGCATAATATGAAGATAAAAAGACTGAGTAAGTATCCAGTACTCTGGCCCCCTCATGCGAAGAGCTGATTCATTGGAAAAGACTGATGCTGGGAGGGATTGAGGGCAGGAGGAGAAGGGGACGACAGAAGATGAGATGGCTGGATGGCATCACTGACTCGATGGACATGAGTCTGAGTGAACTCCGGGAGTTGGTGATGGACAGGGAGGCCTGGCGTGCTGCGATTCATGGGGTCGCAAAGAGTCGGACGGGACTGAGCAACTGAACTGAAGTATTGTTTGCAAGTACTCACCAAAAGTAAACTGATATGCCTGCATTAGTTGCAATATTGTTCAAAATAGACATAAAGGAAGAAATATTTCAAGAAATAGGAAAATATAAGTAGGTCAGTTCATCAAGACAACATAATAATCCTAAGTGTATGTTTATCTGATAACAGTCTCTGAATAAAGAAATTAATATTTAGTAAAGATAGGTATGGAGTCATAACTGGAGATTTTAAATATGCATTTGGTATGACTGATAGAACAAATATATAAAAATGTCAGTAAGGAAATAGGAAATTTGAATGACATGATTAATCGTCATCATATAATTTGACATTTTTTATCTAAACCTAAAGACTATGCTTTTCTTTTCAAGCACATATGGGACATTTGTCAAAATATTGTGGTCCTTAAAAAGTATCATCAAATTTCACAGAGTGGAAATTGCGTAGTACATGTCCTTTGAACCTGGTGGAATTAACTACAATTCAATATTGCCTGGGAAATCCCTTAGACAGAGGAGCCTGGCAGGCTACAGTCCATGGAGTTGCAAAGGAGTTGGACATGACTTAGCAATTAAACGCTTTAAAGACGCACATAATACAAAAGTAAAAAGCAGCTGAACAGCAATAGCAACATAAAAATAACTAGCTAGGTCCATGGGGTTGCACGGAGTTGGGCACGATTGAAGCGATTTTGCGTGCATGCATGCATTGGAGAAGGAAATGGCAACCCACTCCAGTATTCTTGCCTGGAGAATCCCTGGGGTGGAGGAGCCTGGTGGGCTGCCATCTGTGAGGTCACACAGAGTCAGACACGACTGAAGCAACTTAGCAGCAGCAGCAGGCTCCAAATGTTTGAAAATTAACCAAGACATTTTAAATAGCACATGAATCAAAATGAAGTCATGATGAAAATTAGAAAACATTTTTATCTGAAAAATAACAAAAGATTACATCCACGCTTGTTGAGTGCACCTGAAGCAGAGCTCTGAGAGTACTCTGTATACTGGCATACTTAAGTTTTCATTGTGCTTTGTTTTCATTGCATTTCATGGATACTGTGTTTCTTTACAGATTGAGGAATTCATTAGTACCGCTTGTCCAGTAGCATTTTCTCACTGTTAGAGTTAGCGTATCCTTATCAATTGAGGAATAGAAGAAAACAGTGTTAATTTTCTGTGTAGTATCAGCAACAACAACAAAAAATGCTACAGCTGATAGAATACTCGGTGAAAAACCTTGTTTCATGTCCCCTATCTTTTTCTCTCTTTAACTACATTGGAATCCTAACCAGTGCTCTCAGGTTAGAAAAGGTTAATTTTAAAAAATGGAAAAAAGTTTTAAGTGTGTTTGCCAGTAAAGTTTTAGAATATGTGAATTTAAAAAGATACAAAGGTACAAAGACAACTTGCAAAAATGTAAGTTGTGTACTAGCAACCAAAAAGTATAAAATAAAATTAGAAAAGTACTTTTAGGAAAGTATCAGAATATGTAAGATACCTAAGAATAAATCTAATAAACACTTTGGCAAAACTTCTACACTGAAAATTATGAAACTGCTAGGAAACATTTTGAAATACCTAAGTATGTGGAAAAATACTTTATATTGTAGAAACTCACTATTAAGATGTCAGTTTCCTCCAAGTTGAACTGTAGGTTCAATATGATCTCACTTAAAGTCCCAGAATTTAAGATTAGAATGAAATGGATTGCAAAACTCATATCAAAATGTAAATGTCTCAAGACTTGCTATGAAGTTAGAGTAACAGCTTAAGTAATTAGAACAAGGTGGATGAAAAGACCAGTGGAGGAATGTGAGTGTCTAGAAGTGGAACCTTCACGAACGTAGTATCTTGGGTTATGGCAAGAGCTCCACTGACGTTAAGAAACATGTTTAATAAATTGTGTTAGGTAAATTGGATATTGAATATTTGGGGGGAAATGAACCTTGATTTCTACCTGACACTGTATTCATTTGAGTTGGATCTGTATAAGCTAAAATTATCAAGTTTCTAGAAGCGAACCTAGAATGTCTTCATCACCCTGGGTTAGACAAAAATTTGTTAAATAAAACAAAGTTGGTGAATTAGACTACACTGAAATGAATTTCTATTCATGAAGATATAAGCGAACAGACAAGCCACAGACTACACAAATCTGGTGAAAGACTTGTATCCAGAGAGTATAACCTAAAAATCAAAAAAGGCAAGCAACACACTTCTAAAAATCTGCAAGAAAGCAGGTGGGTTCTTCACAGAAGATACCCAGAAGGTGAGTGTACATGGGCAAAGGCACTCTGCATTATTACGCATCAGGGAACCGTCACAATGAGGCACCGTCCCACCACACCCCTGCCAGATGGCTGAAGCTAGAGACCGACAATTCCAAGTGTTGCTGAGGATATGAATCAGTATCAAGTGTTGCCAAGGACATGAAACAGCACTCATATATTGCTGGTGGGAATGTAAGTTGTTTCAGCTGCTTTACAAAGCTGTCAGGATCTGTTATAGCCAAAGGTAGCACTGTACTGTGACCCAGTAATTCCAGGTCATGGGTACTCAAGAAACGTTGGGAAAAAAGCCCATACAAAGATGTTCATAACAACATGAATGAATTTCAGAAACACTGTGTCAAGCAAAAGTAAATAGACACAGAAGAGCTTATGATGCATGATTCCACTTCTATGAAGTTTAAAATCTGAAAACCTTAACTGGGGTAATGCAAGTCAGGAGAAGTGGTTGCCTTTGAGAGGAGTCAGTGTCTTAGAAGGGATGAGAGAAAATCCTCTGAAATGAGGTAAATAATTTTTATCTAGGTGAGTAGCTAGATAAATATATATAAAACTTCTTTGGATTGTAATGTATGCTTAAGAGTTTTGTGTGTGAATAATTCTTCAATAAATGATTGCAAAGGGAAATAATGTCAAAGTTTTTATCATGGAGATTTCCAAACATGTCTATAGGTTATAAGGAACCCCATGTACATACCATCTCACTTCAGCATTCTGCCTTGCTAGTGCTCTGTATCTCCTCAACCTTCACTCACGTTTCTTTCTCTTTTTTTTTGATAATACACACCTCAGTGTCTATCACAGATACAGTATTCTGAGCATATGTTGTGTTTTGTAGCATCAAATGACATCTGTTACCTTTTGGTATGCATAACATGGAATTTTTTATTTTCTTTGTTTCCTGTACCCTGGTTTTTTCTTTTTCTGGCTTATTGACATGAAAATAAATCTCTACAGCATTTTTTTTTAATTGAGGTGTAGTTGATTTACAGTGTTATGTTCTTTCCAACTTTTCTACTTAAAGCTGATTGATTTTTGTATCTCAAAGGAGGGTAGGTTGAGCAGCATTCTTGTTATTTGTGACACGTAAATGAGAGGTTAACTTGAGTATTCTTCATCTCTTTTAAATGAATTAATATTTTATTCTTTCATCTCACTTTTCTTTGACTCTAATCTTTTCCTGCCTTAGCCAATTATACATTAAGGTAAACCTCAGAAAGTACTTACTATTCTAATGTGTTGAGAGTTGTATTTCACTTCTTGCCTCAAAGATTGCTATTGATAGTCTTAAAAAAATTTTTTTACGAGATTTTCTTTAACAGAATGAGAAGTTTATAAAACTTGGTGAGATACAAGCTTTACCAGAACAGAATTTGAAAATACAGGTTTTTGTCTATAAAAATTTTTAGATTGTTTCTGATTACGTATGTTTTATGTTTGAGTTACATTTTATAATGTAATTTTCACTGTACCAGTGCTGATTTTATTGTTCCTTTTTTACAATAGTTTGCAAAACTCTCTTAAGAGCAGAGCAGTAGTTAAGACGAGTAGTAGGTAAGGGGGAGAAGGCAATAGCACCCCACTCCTGTACTCTTGCGTGGCAAATCCCATGGGCGGAGGAGCCTGCTGGGCTGCAGTCCATGGGGTGGTTAAGAGTCGGACACGACTGAGCAACGTCACTTTCACTTTTCACTTTCATGCACTGGAGAAGGAAATGGCAGCCACTCCAGTGTTCTTGCCTGGAGAATCCCACGGACGGGGGAGCCTGGTGGGCTGCCGTCTATGGCATCACACAGTCGGACACGACTGAAGCGACTCAGCAGCAGCAGCAGGTGAGGGAAGAGAGTAGGTGGTGAAGTGTAGCCTTCTGTCTTAGCTCTTGTTACTGCGGATGACAAATCTCTTTCACCTCAGAAGTCTTAACAGCTGTCCCTTGAAGTCTCTCTGATGAGGTGTTACTGTCGCCTCTAAGCTGTTCCTTTGTAGAGTTGGCTGGTCATGCCTTGGAAGTCTTGTTGTGGAGACTGTGGTCATGCGCTTAGTCATGGCTGACTCTTGTGAGCCCATGGACTGCAGCACGCCAGGTGTCCCTGTGCCTCACTATCTCCCTGAGTTTGCTCAGACTCAGGTCCATCAAGTCAGACTCCTGTCCGTTTCATCCTGTCATCCCTTCTCCTCGTCCCCTCACTCTTTCCCAGCATCAGGGTCTTTCCCTGTGAGTCAGCTTTTCTCATCAGGTGGCCAAAGTATTGGAGCTTCAACTTCAGCACCATTCCTTCCAATGAATATTCAGGCTGATCTCCTTCAGGATGGACTGGTTGGATCCCCTTGCAGTCCAAGGGACTCTCAAGAGTCTTCTCCAATACCACAGTTCAAAAGCATCAATTCTTTGGTGCTCAGCCTTCTTTATGGTCCAAGTCTCACATCCATATGTGACTACTGGAAAAACCATAGCTATAACTATACAGACCTTTGTCAGCAAAGTGATGTCTCTGCTTTTTAATACACTGTCTAGATTTTTCATAACTTTTCTTCCAAAAAGCAAGTGTCTTTTAATTTGGTGGCTGCAGTCACCAAATGCAGTTACTTTGGAGCTCAAGAAAATGAAGTCTGAGACTGTCTACATTTTCCCCATCTATTTGCCATGAATCGATGGGGCCGGATGCCAAGATCTTAGTTTTCTGAATGTTGAGTTTTAAGCCAGCTTTTTCACTTTGCTTTTTCACCTTCATCAAGAGGCTCTTTAGTTCCTCTTTGCTTTCTGCCATAAGGGTGGTGTCATCTGCATCTCTGAGGTTATTGACATTTCGTCCCACAGTCTTGATTTCAGCTTGTGCTTCATCTCGCCAGGCATTTCACACGATGTACTCTGCAAATATGTTAAATGAGCAGAGTGACGATATATAGCTTTGATATACTTCTTTGCGAATTTTGAACCAGTTCATTGTTCCTGTTCAGTTCTGACTGTTGCTTCTTGTCCTGCATACAGGCTTCTCAGGAGGCAGGTAATGTGGTCTGGTATTCCCGTCTCATTAAGAATTTTCCACAGTTTTTTGTGAACCATACAGTTAAAGGCTTTAGCATAATCAGCGAAGCAGAGGTACATCTTTTTGTGGAAGTCCTTGCTTTTTCTATTATCCAGCATATGTTGGCGATTTGATCTCTTGTGTAGCAGCCTGTAACTTTAAGTCTGGTTGGTTGCTTGATTTACTGCAGTTAGTTGAGGTAATATGTTCAGTTGCTTACAGTGATATATGGAATTAATATCACTTTAGTCCTCATTTATTGTGTGTATACTAGTTAGATGTACTGAACATTTTGCACTTGTAAATACGTATAGGCAATCATTGGTGCTTCTTGATAGAAATCATGAAAAATCTAGAGATACATTAAAAATAATAAGTAAGTGTCAGACGTAATGAAGGTATAAGCTTAAGTTGCTAATAGTGGATTCTTTATTAATCTCTTGGGACATTCACTGTGCCTTAGCAGCTGAAGGTGGAAGGATGAGATAACGTTAGGAAGCTTGGTTTAAATGTAATTGGTTCCAGCATATGTGAAACTGCTCTCTGGTGGCATTTGTCAGAGTTTGTCATAGACCTATTTTGTCATGAAGTTTTTATTTCTGAATTGATAGCTTAAGTGTGGTAATAATTACAAAGCTTTGAGTGACTAAAAAATTATTTTGCTGAAAGGAAATATGGGCTAGGTAAACAAAAGTTTGTTCTAAGAGAAATTTTAAGAACCATCTCTAGGGCACTTTGATCTGTGTAAAACTAAATATGGGAGAATACAAAATAAATATTTCAGAGAGCTTGGAAGAGTAATTAAGACTTCCCCCCCTTAAAATAGTTGAATCAAGCTGTATTTTTTTCTGAAATATTGTTTGTTCTTTTTTTTCTTTAATATATAATGTTGTCTAAGCTTTAGGTGTTCAGTCTTTCTGTTCACTACACGTGATCATCCCCGGAAGTCTGGCCACCGTTCATCATCACTTATGTGACCCCTGCCACCCCTTGTGCCCGCCCCGTAGTTAACGTCTCTGTTTCTGAAAGGACACTTTGAAAGTAGATGATTTCTGGGCAGTCTGATGGAGGGGCTTCCCAGGTGGCTCAGATGGTACAGAAGCTGCCTGTAGAGGGAGACCTGGATCCGATCCCTGGGTTGGGAAGATCTGGAGGAAGAGGGCATGACGGCCCACTCCAGTATTGTCTGGAGAATCCCATGGACAGAGGAGCCTGGTGGGCTTTGGTTCATGGGGTTGCAGAGAGTCATTTCTCAAAGTGATCATGACCAAAAGTCTGGTTACCATTCATTACCGCATACTTGACCCCCTTCACCCATTTTGCCCACTCCCTAATTAGCTTTTTTGAAGTAGATTATTTCTAGGCAATCTATTGAATAGGAGAAAATATTTGCAAATATTGTATTCAATAAGGGGTTAATATTCCAAATGTATAAATAATTCATGCAACTCAATAGCAAAAAAGTAAGTAGACGTTTTTCCAAAGAGGACATACAGATGGCTCGCGGACACATGGAACCTTGCAGAGTTTAGGTGCTAAGCCGCAGCGCGGACGTTGTCAGCAAGTGAGTGGCGCAGAAATTCATTCACAGTGTCGTCCCAGCATGGCGCTCCCAGAATGAGGAGAGGTAGGTCTCTTACAGGGAGAAAGTGCACTTTTGTGAGATGGAAAGAGAATCTTTGTGGTGGTAGATGGACGCATAAGAAATTCAGAATCTAAGCACAGGTAATTTAAATTGGTTGTATTATTTAATACAGGGTACTTTTGTGCAGTAATAGACCTAACAGCTCAGGATGTGTATTACATCATAGTTTCTGTGGGTGAGACGTCCAGGAACAGCCTGACTGGATGGTTTTGGCTCAAGGCCTCATGAGGGTTGCAATCAATGGAGCTGCAGTCATGAAAAGCCTTGAATGAGGCTGAAGAATCTGCTTCCTAGATGGTGTGTTCTCATGGCTATTTCCAGAAGACCTTGCTTGGTTCTGCCTCTGGCAGAAACTGCCAGTTCTTCGTCACACAGGCCATTCTGCAGGACTGCTGATGACCTTGGGGCACAGCAGCCGCGCCTTGAGCACGCGTGAGCCGAGAGAGCGAGGAGGAAGCCGCAGTGTCCTGTGCCCGAGCCTCGCACATCTCATCGTCCCTGCCGTTGCTTCGTCTCCATTAGAAACAAGCTACTAAGGGTAGCCCACACTTAATGGGAACAAATTAGGTTCTGCTTTTTTAAGAAGAGGTCTCTGGATCTGTGGACATGCTGTAAAACCACTGCATTATTCTAACAGGTAGGGTGGTATTACACACACGAGGAGCCTGCCTTGCAAAAGCAATAGTGATGAACGTGAACTGTGAGTGTCCACAGGCCGGAGAGTGTGTTGGCTGCTCAGTGGTGCGCGTGTGCATGCACGCGTGCGTGCTGAGCCACTTCCGTGTGTCCGGCCCTCTCTGACCCCGTGGACTGTGGCCTTCCGGGCTCCTCTGTCCGTGGGACTCTGGACAGAGCTGCCCGGTGTGGGAGTGGGGCTGCCCGGTGTGGGAGGGCTGATTCTGAAGGCATTTCAGGGGCAGCCTGCTGGGTGTGGATCAGCTCCAGTGCACGGCGTGTTCACGCAGGTGCACGAGCACTCGTCACTCTGTCCGCTTAAGTCTTCTGCTTTATGCTGTTTAGACTTCTAGTTTGCTGAATTACTTCTACTAGCTTTCATTTAATGTGTGTGACTTGGAACTTGAATCTAAGTATTCCCAACTCTTAGCCTCTTATAACTACATTTCCGTATTTCCATCAGAGAAAGGGGCACAGGGTGGTTATGCGTCCATTCATCCCTTATTGACAGCTGTTTCAATGTGTATCGTCATGTTAGTACCGACACAGTTCATTTAGTAGGCATAGCGCACTTAAAACGAGGTCTTCATCTTTCAGCTCTGCCGCGGGAGGGCAGAGCCCATACTCAGGCTTTTCCTTGTATTCTTTTGAAGATTGTTGCCATTACCTATCTAGAACTGCTGGCGTCTTATCCTAGTTACGGGGTAAAATGATGGCACCTAAGTTAATAATTGGAAGTTCTGGAATTAATACTTCCCTGATTAATTCCTTTAATTCTTAGACAATAGCACATTTGTATAGTTTTTTTTATTTTGTTTTTGCAATTAGGAAGAAGTATGTGAACACTCTTAAGAATTTGAAATGAATAATTGTCACAATAGAGAGGAATCGTATGTTATTATTAGATGAATAGTACTAGCAAAGGAAACATTTCTTTAGAGAAAAGAGACCAAATGTTCCCAGTAAACTTTACATACAAATCTGCCACTGATGAATTAATTGTTTTAATCTTGACATATGACTATGGTTTTTGTTGTTCATCCTCTGTTCTGCCTTTTCTCTTTTCTGCTTCAGAGATGGGAATCAGTAGCCCTGCTGTAGGACTTATCTATGGGAGAAGGCAGTGGCACCCACTCCAGCACTCTTGCCTGGAAAAATCCCGTGGACGGAGGAGCCTGGTGGGCTGCAGTCCATGGGGTCGCGACTGAGCGACTTCACTTTCACGTTCACTTTCCACTTTCATGTATTGGAGAAAGAAATGGCAACCCACCCCAGTGTTCTTGCCTGGAGAATCCCAGGGACAGCGGAGCCTGGTGGGCTGCAATATATGGGGTCGCATAGAGTTGGACCCGACTGAAGCGACTTGGCTGCAGCAGCAGCAGCACGTATCTATATAGCTGGCCTGGATGAAATCGAGATAATCGATATCCACAGAGAGATGCTAGTTTGCATTTTATTCATAAGACAAGAACCACTATTGAAAATGACAGTGATGATAGAAGAGGCAGGGAAAGGAAACACAAGAAATCTGAAAAGTTCTTATAGAGAATATTAGAAAGCCAGAAATACAGAAGCGCGTGAAGTCTATCTTTCTGTACATTGACAATGAGAAGAGTTTAGAGACAAAGAGTTAAACCCTGCGCCAAATGCTGACAAAATAAGGAAAGAAAAATGAATACCTGAGAAAATTTTATGTGAGTCTTTAAAGCAACCCTACTAGGGCTACGCGATAGCAATTTTTTAAATGGCCAGAGAAAGGCCTCGTGAGATGCAGAAGACCGTTTCATGAGAGAAAACCCTAGTTACTCCAGAAAGGAAGATGGCTTACTTACAGAAGAACGAGAAATAAACGGACAGGACGGTTTCCTAGCAGCACCATGGGGCGCTGAGAAAGCAGTGCCTTTTAGAGGCTGGAAAAACGACTGTGGTGTGACCAGAAGTCGAGTGTGATGGGAAGAGGAAATATTTGGATACGTAAAGACTCAACTTCACCTACCTGCGTAAAATCCCTAGGACAGTTCCTCGAGAATCTCCTAATAAAGCCAAGAGAAGCACACCCCTGCTCCTGAAACAGAGAAGAGGGGGGAACACGGGCTCCACGTCAGGGGACCTGACCCAGAACACAGCCAGGAGGTAGCCCAGAAGTGTCGGGTCTCGGAGCAAGCAGACTTTGCTTTTATCAGGAAGCTGGAGGGCTCCAACAAGAAGCTTTTAGAAAGAAATGGGTTCACGTTGAAAAAAGGCGCGATTAAGAAAGAGGGGGATTTTAAAGATTTCTGCACTCACCATCTCTCTCAGCGGCACGCTCTGATAAGGCTTCCGTGTTTAGCGTCCTACCAAAGAGGCCGTGGTCCAGAGCTCCAGTAGCTTCCCTGTTGCCAGGCCTGGGGTCAGCTACAGATCCTTGCCACGCGTTTCTTTCAGCAGCAGTTTGGCCCAGGAGATCGCTTCTCTCGCCTGAAGTGCTTTCTTCGTTGGCATCCACGCTCCTAGAGTTTTCTCTTTCTCTCACCCGCCTCTCTCACTGGTTGGTTTCTGGGCACCACTTTTTCCCTGACCTCTTAATTTTAGAGGCCATCTCTAACAAACCCTTTTTGAATATCGATCTATATCCTGACAACTCCCAAATTATACTGGCAGTTCAGAATTCTCCAGTCAACCCCAGCCTCTTATTTAACATTTCTGTTTGGATATCTAGTAGATACCTCAGGTTTAACACATCCAGAAGTAAACTCAGTATACTTTCTCCAAACCTACTGCTTCCACAAGTGTCCTACATCAGGTAATGGCCCATCTGTTTTTCTAGTTGCCTAGGCTGTAAAACTTAAGAAGCAACCTCATAGTCTGACCTTCCTTTATAACCTATATCAGAAAATTTTGTTGCCTCTGCTTTCAAAATACATCCACAGTCTGGTAAATTCTCACTGCCTCTGGTTTTATCCTGGTCCAAATCACGGTGGTCTCCTGGCAGTATTTTCACAGCTTTCTACCTAGTCTTGCTACCTTTGCCCATGCTCCCCTTCAGTCTAAACACAGTAGCCAGAGTGTTCCTTTTAACAGGAGTTAGGTACTGTCTCTTCTGAGAACTGTGTAGTGGTTTTCCATCTCACTCAGAATAGCACCTACCTTTCTTATATCGGGCTTCCCCAGTGGCTCAGCTGGTAAAGAATCCGTCTGCGGTGCAGGAGACCTGGGTTCGATCCCTGGGTTGGGCGGATCCCCTGGAGAAGGGAAAGGCTCCCCACTCCGGTGTTCTGGCCTGGAGAGGTCCATGGACGGACTGGGGGGTGGAAAGAGCCAGACGTGACTGAGTGACTCTCACTTTGACTTCCTGGTCTTACCTTGTAGCCGTGCGTGACCAGTTCCATTTTACTCTCCCGTCGTGACTTACTTTCTGACCCCGTCTGTTACTTGCTTGCCCATGCCACCCCGGACTTCTTGCCACGGTCACTTCCGGGAATCCTCACTGCAGAGTCCCCTTTGATACTGCCGGGGAAGTTCTTTCCCGCACACGGGGCACCCTCTCTCACGGTGTCTGCCCGACAATCCCTCCTTGCGAGGCCTTCCCTGACTGTGCTGTTTTACGCTGCATAGTCCTAGCAGCTCTCGAGTCCCTGCTCTGTTTCGCTCCGTAGATGTTGCCTGTGAGCTTCCCAGGTGGCTCAGCGGTAAAGAGTCTGCTGCCAACGCAGGAGACGCAGGTTCAGTCCCTGGATGGGAAAGATTTCCCTGGACGAGGAAGTGGCGGCCTCCTCCAGTGTTCTTGCCGGGGAAGGTCCCATGGACAGAGGAGCCTGGTGGGCTCCAAGCCCCTGGGGTTGCAGGAAGCCTGACTCCACTGAGCGACTGGGCGCGTGCACACGCGTGTGTTGTCCAACACCTGTTTCTTGTTGTTCTGTTTAGTGTCTGTGCCCCGTACTGCGGTGTTAGGAGGGCCTGAGATGGCAGGACTGTTTGTCTATTGTGTTCATTTTTGTGTCTTCAGCACTGAAAACAGTGCCCGGAATACTGCCTCATTTCAAAGACGAGGCTTTGGGCAGAACGTCCCTGAGCTTAAACCCATGGCCGTCCCGTAAGTCTGCCGTGGGTTGCGCTGTGAATCTGTGAAGATGCAAGTTATTGCAGGTTATTTTTCTTATTATTAAAACAGTATTAACCAGAGCTTGTATTTTGCAGGTATGGCAGGATTATTGTTTTGATATTCCTTTCCCTTTTAGCTGTTGTTAACAATCTGACTTGATTTAGCAGTATTGGAGCAGTGAACAGCCTATTGCTGGGTTTATAATTTATATGAGAGAATACATATGTATACTTTTATATGTGTTAATTTATAGCTAGCTGCATGGCTAGACAGACAGCATATAGACTGAAACTAATTTTCAGAGCTGGCATCTTCTAATAACTTTAAGTTGGTGGTGGGCCGTTAACAGTAGCTCAGGTGTAAGGTGTTAAAAAGCTAAGTTCTTGCCAAACTTTAAAAAGCACAGGTTGTAACTTTTAAAATACTAAATGATTAATTTCAAAACATGAAGTTTTTATATGTTACATGGTAAATTTTGTTTTCCTGATTTAGAATAGTTCTTCTTTGGGATTAAAATATCTGGTCAATTGACTGTTTTAAAGAATAGTCAGTATATCATTTTTTACACTTATTGTCATAAGCCATTATACATTTTTTGAATGAAGTTTGTTTTCTGGGGTTACCTTCTTTTAACAGTGGCGGGGCTAAGGGAACGTTAGTGTTTGATGGAGAAGCAAAGATAGCGTAGTTTGCAGTAGACGCCCGAGCGCTGTGTGACAGGAGCTTGGTCACACACCCCAGTCCACACTCCTCCTGATGTGTGTGCTTATGGACCTAGAAGCTGTCCATGTGTCGTCACCATTGTCTTTAAGGATAATATGTACTTAAGGCAAGGTTTTCCAAGAGGATACCAAATGTCCTCAAACAGCCATCTTCATAGTTTGAGACTTTTTGACTGCCTTCTCGAATCCGGTTTGTGTTTCTGTGTTGTGGGCAAGCCAAGAACTTCACTGGAAGTGTGTGTTTTTCCGTTCTGTTTTGTGCTTCCGTTTTTATTAATGTTGTGTTTAACCTGTGGTTTATTTGCAGGAATCTATTGCAGCTTATCCATTGTGTGAGCAGAAACTAAATCACATCCGTAATTCCACTGGGTCCACAGAAACTGCCATATATGTCACAGTACATCGACAAAGAGCCATCAGGTAAGCAGAGTCTGTGTTAGTTACTCTAGATTGAGGACTTCGTATTTTCCCCTCTGGATTCCTTGTGAACTGTATATGATGTTGAATTTTGGTCTTATTTAAGGCCAGTTTCAATCCATGTACTGAATATTTATAAAGTTTAATTTCTAATTTTTGATACAAAATAAGTGTAAATAGAAATTGTTATATTTTCTTTTCCTACCCCTTTGGCATCTATCGTGGTTTACACTTTGGAGACTATTTTTTTGGAGGTGTTGTTAAAGGTACTGGTTCTGGAGTCATCAGTTCATTTCACTCACTCAGTCGTGTCCGACCATGGACCGCAGCACGCCAGGCCTCCTTGTCCATCACCAACTCCCGGAGTTCACTCAGACTCAGGCCCATTGAGTCGGTGATGCCATCCAGCCATCTCATCCTCTGTCGTCCCCTTCTCCTCCCGCCTTCCATCTTCCCCAGCATCAGGGTCTTAGTGAGCTCTTCCTATCAGGTTGCCAAAGTACAGGAGTTTCAGCTTCAGCACCAGTCCTTCCAGTGAACACTCAAGACTAATCTTTAGGATGGACTGGTTGGATCTCCTTGCAGTCCAAGGGACTCTCAAGAGTCTTCTCCAGCATCACAGCTCAAAAGCATCAGTTCTTTGGTGCTCAGCTTTCTTTATGGTCCAACTCTCACATCCATACATGACTACAGGAAAAACTATAGCCTTGACTAGACAGACCTTTGTTGGCAAAGTAATGTCTCTACTTTTTAACATGCTGTCTAGGTTGGTGATAGCTTTCCTTCCAAGGAGAGTATCTTTTAATTTCATGGCTGCAATCACCATCTGCAGTGATTTTGGAGCCCAGAAAAATAAAGTCCACCACTGTTTCCCCATCTATTTGCCATGAAGTGATGGGACTGGATGCCATGATCTTAATTTTCTGAATGTTGAGCTTTAAGCCAACTTTTTCACTCTCCTCTTTTCACTTTCATCAAGAGGCTCTTTAGTTCTTCACTTTCTGCCATAAAGGTGGTATCATCTGCATCTCTGAGGTTACTGATGTTTCTCCCAGCAATCTTGATTCCAGCTTGTGCTTCATCCAGCCCAGCGTTTCTCATGATGTACTCTGCATATAAGTGTGACGATATACAGCCTTGATGTACTTCTTTCCCAATTTGGAACCAGTCCATTGTTCCATGTCCAGTTCTAATTGTTGCTTCTTGACCTGCATACAGATTTCTCAGGAGGCAGGTCAGGTGGTCTGGTATTCCCATCTCTTGAATTTTCCATAGTTTGTTGTGATCCACACAGTCAAAGGCTTTGGCATAGTCAATTAAGCAGAAGTAGATGTTTTTCTGGAACTCTCTTGCTTTTTCCATGATCCAGCGGATGTTGGCAATTTGATCTCTGGTTCCTCTGCCTTTTCTAAATCCCGCTTGACCATCTGGAAGTTCACGATTCATGTACTGCTGAAGCCTGGCTTGGAGAATTTTGAGCATTAGTAGCATGTGAGATGAATGCAATTGCGCAATAGTTTGAGCATTCTTTGGCATTGCCTTTCTTTGGGATTGAAATTTGTGCTTAGAAGCAATTATATTTTTTGTTTCAATACTCTAAAACGGAAATATGTGACTTTCATTCACTGACTATTCCATATACTGTGAGGAAATATTTTGTTTATTAGTTCCTGCATAATATATGTAAATTTCCCTTGACTAAGCAAACTTATTCTATGTGTAGATGTGAGATAATGTCCTACTTAGTAAAAGATGCTAATCTTTGCTGTTATATATTGCTTAGGCTCAGAACTTAGTACTTAAGTTGTTCAGATATTTTTGACTTTTCTTACCATGCGTATAACATTGGTAGTTTTGAAAAGTTTGATTTGTCTCACCACTGTTTTCTTTTGGAGAATTTTACTTGACCCTAATCTTTGGGGTATATTTTATTGTGGTCCAGTTGGTTCTTTGTAATAGTACAGATAGCATTAAAGAAATTACTTGTGAGAAACGTAGACAGCATATTAAAAAGCAGAGACATTACTTTGCTGACAAAGGTCCGTATAGTCAAAGCTGTGGTTTTTGCAGTAATCGTGTGAATATGAGAGTTGGACTATAAAGGCTGAGCGCCGAAGAATTGGTGCTGCTTTTGAACTGTGGTGTTGGAGAAGACTCTTGAGAGTGCCGTGGACTGCAAGGAGAGCCAACCAGTCCCTCCTAAAGGAAACCAGCCCTGAATATTCATTGGAAGGACTGATGCTCAAACTGAATCTCTAATGCTTTGACCAGTTGATGTGAAGAGCCGCTAGAAAAGACCTCGATGCTGGGAAAGATTGAAGGTGGGAGGAGAAGGGGACGACAGAGGACAGGACCAACTTGACGGACATGGGTTTGAGTAAACTCTGGGAAATAGTGAAGGACAGGGAGGCCTGGTGTGCTGCAGTCCGTGGGGTCACAAAGAGTCGGACACGACTGAGCAACTGAACAGCAATTTGACTGGAATTTATTCACTTTTAGTGTAACTGAAACCATTATATTATATGCGAGTAATTCACTCAACCAGTTTGTATTGAGCAGTTATACATCAGGTACATAGATAATTTGAAGGATCATTCTCCAATCCTTTAGCAGCTTTTACAGTATAGTAATTTGGCATGTGGGAAAAATTGGGGGTAGGTTATGTTATAAAAAGCTGCAGTACCTTAAAGGAACCAAGAAAAGATATTTGGGGGAGGGATGAAGGGGGTCACATAACTCTCAGAAAGTAGTATTTCATGCTTACTGTTCAAGTTAGTTTTGTATTACTAGTAAGGGGCACTTGGTGTTCAATAGCGTATGATTTGACAGATAATAGCATATATGTCCATTGGCAGGCAGGCAAGCTGGCCCCTGAGGTAGCACCCCGAGTGGTCAGGATGTCAGTCTCAGTGAAGAAGAGTCCCAGCAGAGTCGCCACATGTTGCAGGAAGGCGGACCCCTTCCAGGGCCCGAAACTGGGCTCTTGTCTAAGACTCGGAAATGAATTGTCCGAGGAGACACACGTGCTGACACAGCAAGAGACTTATTGGGGAAGGGCACCGGGTGGAGAGCAGCAGGGTGAGGGAGCCAGGAGAACGTCATCACACGAAAGCCACTGCTGGGCCTCTCTTCACTCTGTTTCAGCGATGGATCAAGACTCTGGCAAGGCCGCCTGGCCGAAACCAGCAGGAGGGTACCAGACGATTACCGGCAGGAGATACGGCAGGAGACATGCGTATGTCAGCTTCAAGCCGTGCGTGACCAGGCACGAGAGAAGCTTAGGTCGGGCTGGCGACGACTACGAAGTGCTGGACCTGGATGACGCGCCAAAGGAAAGTCCCTCAGGTGTGCAGCCTAGACTCACCTAGAAGCCGTTAATAGCAATGTGAAAATTGATCTTGTGATGCTTGCAATAGTGAGTGATTCTGTGTGTGTTTTGAGTATAAATGCTGTAAATTTCCTATCAAGAATTTCTATTTTAAAGTTTTCTATTGAACTTAATAGTCTACACACAGAAGAAAATAGGAAACAGCCAGTCGTTAACCTGTAGCTGCATTGTCATCGCAGTGATTACGTTGTCACATCATTTCACCAGAGGAAATGTTCAGGGGAAAGAATTATTTTTTTTTAATGTGCACTGACTATATTCTCCCCTGCATATTACATTTAAATAGCTTTTTTTTGTTGTTTGGTTTGGTTTTATTTGTATCTGTAAATAATTTAACTTGGTTACTTTGATATTTTTAGAATCATTATAAAAAATACAAAGGTCAAGTGATAGTTATTTATTTAAAATTCCTTAATTATTGATGACTCAAAAAGTATTTTACAGGTGTCCATGTACTGTGGCTTCCCAGATGGCTCAGTGGTAAAGAATCTGCCTGCCAGTGTGGGGAGGCGGGTTCGATCTCTGGGTCGGGACGATCTGGAGAGGGAAATGGCACCCCACTCCAGTACTCTTGCCTGGGAAGTCCCATGGACCAAGGAGCCTGGTGGGCTGCAGTCCAGGGGGTCGAGAGTGGGCCACACTTTGCAGCTAAAGAATAGCAACAATGTATGTGCTGTAACTGTGCACTTCTGGACTGGAATGTCGGCTTCCTCTTATCCTGAGCAAACTTGATAAGTCTAGGGTTGGGTTTTTTTTCTGTCATTTATGTACAAGAATATGAATTATTAGCTAAAGTCATTCTGCTGAAGAAGCCTTTTTGTGATATGACAAGACTTACCTTTAGTTATTTATAATTTATGAAATTTTGTCTCAACAGGTCTTGGTGTCTGTTTTTTTTAGTTATACATTAGTGTAAAAGATAGTTGTGCTGCAAGTAATTTGTAGGGTATATAGCATTTTACTCTTGTCTCCTAGTTCTTAGAAACTATGACAAAGAGCATCAGTATATTGACTTTTTTGTTGTTTTACAGTCATAGCTGTAACATAACTGAAGTTAACTCATTGTAGATACATTACAACAGTTCATTTGGGGGCCAGAAATTTAATATTATGTATCTAGTGACTGAGATATAATCTTCTGAATTGACATAGAACACAGTCTCATTTCTGTTAGCTCTGTTATCTGTTCTTATAGCTATTATAAACACTTTAAAGAAATCTACATGTAATAAAATAATTTAAGTTTGAGTTGCCCGTTCCAACAACTGGAAGAGTAGATTGATTACCCCAGGACTTCCCTCAGGTCTCTCATTAGGCTCTCTTGTAAATATCTTGCGTAGAACATTTTAAGTATTAGGATTTGGCTGAAAAACCTACGGAAGATGTCCGAGAGGGAGGAGATTGAGAGGCTGTACACTGGCATAAGTGGGCTCATGGGGTAGCCAGTCTGTCCCCCTGGGTAAGTTAGGGAGCGCAGAAGCAGCAGTCAGAGAAATTGACTCATATTCTCAGGTAGTAATGATTGGTGTGGTTTCTAGTTAAAGAGTCATTAAATATTATCTAAATTAGCCCCTCTAAATATGTTTTCTTTTGTTCTGTGAAGGTTCCAGTCCACTGGATCAAGTTCATTCTTCTGTACCCAGTGACCCTTTATTAGGAAAAAGTGAAGCAGAAATTCCCGTTTGTGAAACAGCATTGAACCTAGCCTTGAGAGGGCTCCATCCTTGGCTGCAGTGGGTCATAGCGAGGACGGCAGGGAGCCCTCGGGGAGCAGCAGCGAGGATCCGCCCAGCCGCCCTGAGGGGGAATGCACTCCAGGAGTTTGTGATGCTTCAGGTGTCCCCCATGGCCTTACACTGGCTCCTCCTGACTCTCACGATCCAGACGGCAGACGTGGAGAGGATAATGGCCATCTTCAGCTCTCTGCAGGCGTTGGGGAAGGTGGCAGCTGTCAGGCAGCACTGGGCGATACGGTATTTGAGTTGGAAAATGGAGAGGCAGAGGCATACACTGGTCTCTCACCAACAGCTCCCTCTTTCAACTGTGAATTAAGAGATGAGTTTGGAGACGTAGATTCAGCAGCTGTAGTGGAAAGGCCTACTGATAATACTGAGTTTGTCAGTCAGACCAATCAGGAATTTCAGACGGCCTCTTCTGAAGATGACGTGGTTAGAAAGAAACAACAAGATAACGCTAGCCAGGAGGGCCGGAGAGGAAGTCCCGCCGAAGGCTCAGCCCGCGCTCCCCGGCGTGTCTGCAGTGAGCGGAGCACCAGTGACGGGGGCGGAAACCAGGGAGGGCCTCTCGAGCAGGTGGTGAGGCCCAAGGTCAGGAAGGTGGTAAGCTCGAGCCAGGTGGACCAGGAAACAGGCTTTAGTAGGCACGAGGCCAAACAAAGAAGTGTTCAGAGGTGGAGAGAGGCTGTGGAGGTTGAGGAGAATGGCTCAGATGACCTCTTAATAAAATGTGAGGAGTATGACGGAGAACATGATTGTATGTTCCTGGATCTGCCTTTCGCAAGAGTCACACAGAGGGAAGCGGAAGACCGCCAGCTGACCGCAGAGAGCGGGGCCCCGGGAAGGCAGGAGGCTGTGGCCGAGGCGTTCTGGAACGGCTGTGGAGAGTACTACCAGCTCTATGACAGAGGCGAAGACAGGTGAGTCCTGCACGGCGCCCCAGGCCGCGGCGGGGGCAGCGCGGCTTCCCTCGTGCCGCTCATGCTGCTGGATGGGCTCTCTGCCACGGTCGTGCAGTTAGCTCTTCTGACTCACCACATGTTTTTTACTTACCCGTTGCTAGCCGTGCATACTGGTCAGTTTTCATAGAGACGCTCTGTGAGGTGTTTCAGTAGTTTATGCATCTTAAAACTTCAGGTAACCACTATTCATTATTCAAAAAGGACAGCAATACTCATTATTTCAATTCATAGTATTTCAGTTAATGCCGATAAAATGCAAGGTAAACATTTGTTGTATTTTTTAGGATTTCTTATGTTAAGCCAGTCTGGATTTACAATGTGGTTAAGATCAAGGAAATTTTGGCTGATAATACTGTGTTAACTTGCCAATATTTATTAATACACCTGTTTATTCTTCCTGTTGCTGTTCCTGTCAGTTTATTTTTTATTTATTTTATTTAGCGTTTATTTTTCATTACTAACTTTATGTGGTACATTTGTTATTTCCCACATTTGTAGATGAAACTGAGGCACAAGAGTATTTACTGACTTCCTAAGGTCACAAAGCTAGTAAAAGGTGGACCTGGAATTCGATTGTCTGCTTACTAACTCCAGGCTGTCTGTTCTTCACCGCTGTAATGTACTATTTTGAAGAGAACATATAACTTTCCTTGTAAGAAGCATTCTGATTCCTCTTACATAGATCCCTTTCTCCCATACTGTAAGACAACAGAAAGAACAGGGAAATGAAGGATTTCTTTGTCCAGCTGCTGACTTTTCAGTACCTCTATCTACTCTTTTACACTTGTGGTTAACGCTTGGAATGCTCAATTGCCGTGCAATTTCAAGATTTTATCAATTTTAGAAAAATATTATTTTTTAACTAGAAAGTTCTACAAAGGAAGAAATTTATCTGTGTGAGTATGAATGCATTTTATATGTTTTCTTTCGCATGATGAAATTGATTGCCTTGATTTGGGAGGATGTGTGAGTGAAGCTTCCGTGCTGGAGTGTATGTAGCTCGCAGCGACGGCTGGGGCCTTTCTGCCCTCGCCTTGGCGCTGGGGTGTGCGCCGGCCTGGCCTCCGCTCCTCCACTGTAGGTGCACAGTCTTTGCCCGAATCCATAAGGTTCTAAAGACAGAAATTGACCACAAAACCCGACTAGTCTTGATTGCAGATGTAGATTGAACTGAAATTAGGCCCCTTTTCAAGTCTTCATACGTTTTAGTGCAGAAATATGGAAACATTTGATACTGGTGCTGACTTGGACTCCACTGGTAATGTTGAGTAGTATTTCTAAATCTTGAGGAGGGGAGGTTGAAGTTCTAAATTCTGAAACATACTCAGCCCTAAGGTTTTTGGATTGGATTGTGAACATCTGTTAGACCTTTAGATTACTATTAAAAACACTTCATAATTCTCGATGTCTTATGATTTGAAAGTATAGGTTGGTATACTTTTTTACCACATTTTTGCTTTCTTGAAGGAAATCATTTAGCTTGGCTGTGCTTTCTCCACTATAGACACATTAATCAAAAGTAAAAACCTCTTTAGTTTGCATTTTGTAGTCCAGCCTAATGTCATCTAATGAAGTTGCTGAAATGTTCATGCTGTTTGCCAACCATAGTTTGCATGTTGGGGTCAAGCAAAGATGATACACTTGAAGAGTTTTCTCATCATGTTAAGAGTGTAATAGCTACAAGTAGAACTCTTTTATCAAGAAAATAAACTAAAATTTACTGTGGCATTTTAAGGTATAGGATTTTTTTGGCCACTTAAAAATATATAGTTTATTCTTTATAAGTGGAAAATATTTTAAAGAACGTATGTTTGCTTCCCTAGAAAATTCTAAATGATCGTTTAATCACATGTGAAGCATTATACTTTATGGGATAAGCATTGGAGCCGGTGGGGTTGCTCTGAGCTGTTTGACAGGAACCGAGCACCACCTTATTAAATTAGAGCTGCAAGGGGAATTTTAATAGGCAGTGTATAATTACCAGACTTGAAATCAGACCAGAGAGCTAAGGTTCATGCTTGGCTCTTTTGAAATATACCCTGAGACTGTTAGTAACTGTTTGAGCACAAGATCGTGATTTTTAAAGAGCCTTTTGCCCATGGCAGCAGATTTAACTTCGGGCCTGATTGTTCTGGAAAGAGGTGTCCCATCTCCTGACCACTTCCTGCAGCACTTAAGGTTTTTTTCCTCAGAGTTTTTCTGTCCCTAGGCCTTAACCTTGCTTAAAAGGTAAGAAACCTTACCTTATCTAATGTAAACATGTCAGGACAACTTTTTGTTGTTCATGACTTTGGGAGAGTGAAAGGAATATTACTTAGAGTTGATTTTGATTTGATTTATTTAAAAAGAATTTCTTGAAATCCTCCTAAAGGTCACATTTTGTTCCAGGTACTCTGTAAATACAAATAATAATGATCCCTATTGCCTTGATCTTCATCAGCCTTATGAGAAAGACAAAATATACAGATAGTTACCATGAGGCTAAATTAAGCTCCTTTCCTCTCCTATGTGTTAGCTGAAATCTGTGAAGAAAGCTCCTCTGATCATACTATCTTCCAACAAGTGAAATATCTATGAACAGCCACTGCAAATATCTGTAAGCATATACTCTAATATTTTAGCAAAACTTTTTATCTTGTTTCCAAGTTCATAGTTTAGAAGGAATAAGTTGGTGATAAATAACTTTGTTCCTCAGGCATACCTAGGGAGTCATAGATTACAGTATTTGGATGTTAAGGGAAAAGACCAGAAAGTTGTAAAAGGCAGATACAATTCAAGAAGAAACCTAGGGACTTCCCTTCAGTCCAGTGGTCACACTGCATACTGCCAAGGGCTGGGGCTTGATCCCTGGTCGGGAGACTAAGCTCCCACGATGAGGCCGAAAAAAGAAAAAACCTAACTATTTGGGTCTTATTTATTAAGTGAAGCCAACTTATAGATTTGAACAACTTCTATTGTATCATTTTATCACAACATAATTCAGTGTTAGTACTAGTAAAAAGCCCCAAACTGCTTAGATTATGTTCAGGATACTATTTTTGAGAATGCCAAGAATTATATAATCAGTTCAGTCGCTCAGTGGTGTCCAACTCTTTGCCACCCCATGGACTGCAGCACGCCAGGCCTCCCTGTCCATCACCAACTCCCGGAGTTTACTCAGACTCATGTCCATTGAGTCAGTGATGCCATCCAACCATCTCATCCTCTGTCATCCCCTTCTCCTCCTGCCTTCAATCTTTCCCAGCATTAGGGTCTTTTCCAGTGAGTCAGTTCTTCACAGCAGGGGGCCAAAGTATGGGAGCTTCATCTTCAGCATCAGTTCTTCCAATGAATATTCAGGACTGATCTCCTTTAGGATGGACTGGTTGGATCTCCTTGCAGTTCAAGGGACTCTCAAGAGTCTTCTCCAACACCATACTTTTTAATATAATTTCCTTCCAGCATATTTTCAATAAAATTCAAAAATTGTTTTTGATCCACAACTGGTCAGATCAGAAAACTGTGTAAAATTTCATTCTTCCCTAAGCTTCTATATAGTTGATTTTTTGGGGGTGGTATAAATATATAAATATCGGAGAAGACAGATCAATTCCTTGTGAGATTTAGGGACTCAGAGGTTGATTTGGGCTGATTTTGCTTCTTATTTCTAACTAGGATTTGTACATAAAGTATTTTATCTAGAAACCACATATAGTTTTTTTTTGTAATTGGAGGATAATTGCATTATAATGTGTTGGTTTCTGCTATACAGTAGGTGTGAGTCAGCTGTAAGTATACATGTATCTACATAATGTCTGCTCCCTCTTGAGCCTCCTCCCCACCACCCCCATCCCCCCGATGGTCACAGAGCACCGAGCTTGAGCTCCCTTTGTCACACAGCACCCGTCCTCGGAGTGTCTGTATATCCGGTGCTGCTCTCTCAGTCTGTCCCGCTCTCTCCTTCCCGCCCGGTGCCCACAAGTCTGCTCTCTGTGCTTGCGTCTCTGCTCCTGCCCTGCAGATCGGTTCACCAGTACTGTTTTCCTGGATCCCATAGATCTGTGCTCTTTTATTTGCTTGTCTCTTTCTGACTTGCTTCACTGTGCATAATAGGCTCTAGGTTCATCCACCTCGATTCAGCTGACTCGCGTTTGCTCCTTTTCATGGGTGACTGACATTCTACTCATATGTGCACCCCAGCTTCATCTGTCCACCCGTCGGTGGATGACCAGCTGCTCCCGTGTCCTGGCTGCGGTAAACAGTGCTGCCATGAACGTTGGGGAGCATGTGGCTTTTTTGAATTATGGTAGAAAAACCACTTACATGCAGAGTCCATCATGCCAAATGCCAGGCTGGATGGAGCACAAGCTGGAATCAAGATTGCTGGGAGAATTGTCAGTAAGCCAGAGATGGCTGCGGTAAACAGTGCTGCCATGAACGTTGGGGAGCATGTGGCTTTTTTGAATTATGGTAGAAAAACCACTTACATGCAGAGTCCATCATGCCAAATGCCAGGCTGGATGGAGCACAAGCTGGAATCAAGATTGCTGGGAGAATTGTCAGTAAGCCCAGAGATGCAGATGACACCACCCTTAAGGCAGAAAGCAAAAAGGAACTAAAGAGCCTCTTGATGAAGGTGGAAGATGAGAGTGGAAAAGCTGAGTTAAAACTCAGCATTCAGAAAACGAAGATCATGACATCTGGTCCCATCACTTCTGGCAAATAGATGGCGAAACGGTGGAAACAGTGAGAGACTTTATTTTCTTGGGCTCCAGAATCACTGAGGACAGTGTCTGCAGCCATGAAATTCAAAGATGCCCCTTGGAAGAAAAGCTACGACACACCTAGGCGGTGTTTTACAAAGCAGAGATATTACTTTGCTGACAAAGGTCCATATAGTAATCAAAAGTTGTGGTTTTTCCATTAATCATGTACGGATGTGAGGGTTGGACTGTAAAGAAGGCTGAGCATGAAAGAATTGATGTTTTTGAATTGTGGTGCTAGAGAAGACTCCCGAGAGTCCCTTGGACGGCAGGGAAATCCAACCAGTCAATTCTAAAGGAAATCAACCCTGAGTGTCCATTGTAAGGACTGATGCTGAAACTGAAGCTCCAGTACTTCGGCCACCTGATGCAAAGAACTGACTCATTGGAAAAGACCTTGATGCTGGGAAAGATTGAGGGCAGGAGCAGAAGGGGGCAGCAGAGGGTGAGGTGGTTGGGTGGCATCACCAACAATAGACGTGAGTTTGAAACTCTGGGAGGTAGTGAAAGACGGGGAGACCTGGCGTGCTGCAGTCCACGGGGCAGCAAGGAGTCTGACGTGAGTGAGCAGCCGGACAGCAACAGAAACCACACGTGATTTCATCCCTATGAGAAACGTCTCTTGGTTCCCAGTTAGATCTGTAAAGAGCGTAGTATTTGAGTGAGTTGCAGTTTTCTGCTTTTGGATACAGTTCAAATGCTCATGGGAGACAGTACCAGTGAGAGGCCGTGTGAACCGCTCAGTGGTGTTTCAGCTTCCACTTTGAGGAATTTAAAATGTTTGCCTCATGTGCTTTACAATCAGGAACAAGCGAGTCCTCACTGGCCCGAGACTAGTCTGTGTCCCGTTTGTTCTGTTGCTTCCTCTTGAAAAAAGGAAAATCTAGTTGAAAATCTTTTTCTTTTAGTTCCTTACCATCATGTCACTCAGTTAACTATCTCTGCTTTCCTGGAGATACTGAAATTGAATGTGATCCATTTGTTTTCCTCTCCTCCATAAGAATACATATTAGCATACTAACGTAAGTGAAAAGTGAATTGAAGTCACTCAGTCGCGTCCGACTGTTTGTTACCCGTGGACTATAGCCCACCAGGCTCCTCTGTCCATGGGATTCTCCAGGCAAGGGTGCTGGAGTGGGTTGCCATTTCCTTCTCCAGGGGAGCTTCCCGACCCAGGGATGGAACCCAGGTCTCCCGCATTGCAGGCAGACGCTTCACCCTCTGCGCCACCAGGGAAGCCTGTACTAACACAACACGTTGTTACTGTTTCCTGTTTTAAATTTCATCCGAAATTTTTCCTTTAGCAGCTGTGTCTGATACCTTGCTTGTTTATTGTCTTTACCCCTAGGTTCCTCCAGTTTTTCTGAATCCTGGGGGCAGCATTCACTGATCTCGCTTCCTCTTATTATTACTTGCCTGTTCACGTTTTCCACTGCTGAGTCTTCAGAATAAGTGTTGCACATCACTGCATCTTTTGTTTCACGATCGACTCTTATTAAATGCCTCAAAATTTTAATTCCCTTTATTATTTCTATATTCTCTAGTTTCTATACCTAATTGATTTCTTACTCTGTTCACATCTTTTGTGACTTCAGTGCTTCCATTGAGCTGTTAGCTCACCCTTTTCTGCTCCACGGTTTCTCTTCAACTGATCTATGTTGAATGCTTCTTTGCTATCTCTTCTTTGGGGTCTGCAAACTTTTTTTTTTTTTTTTTAAAGATTAACCAGATCTAAATATTTTAAGCTCTGTGGACCAAAAGGCAAAATTGAGGATATTATGTGGATACCTATATGAGCATTTTAAAATTCAAAAAAACACCCTTAGCTTCTAGGCCACTGAAAAACAAACGGGTGGGCAGATTCTGCTTTTGCACCAGGGCATAATTTGCTGAGCTCTGGTGTAAAGCTGTCGGGACCAGGAGACTGACCATATTGTCAGTTTATCTGTTCAGTAAGACAGACCAGAAGGTATTGAGCAGATTTCCTTTGGTAGAGAAAGGAAAATGGTGGTGTGCTGGCAGGAAATCCTTTTGAAATTCCTAAGCAGGTAGGTTATACAGTAAAAGAAATTAACTACCACTTTTATTACATGTTTGCCATTTTCTGAAAATTGTGCAAATCATTTTATCTGTTTTTCATTTAAACACCACTGTAGACTTGAAAGGCAAACATTAATGTCCTCATTTTACAGATGAGGAAAAGTGAACTTAGGGAAGTTAATTCACTGTCCAGGATTGTACTATAAGTACTGAGCAGGTTCTTAGCTAACTGTCAGACTTCAGAGCTTGCTCTTGCCATCGTCGTATTCCACGTCAGGGTGAAAAAGGCAGTCATACGTCATAGATGGAACTTCACCTCATGCTAAATACAGTTATCTTGTGTCTTCAGTAAAGAAAGAATCTATGGTAGGTTTTTTGCTTTTCGTAGTGAAAAATCTTAATCATAGTTAAATTTCCTTTGGCTAGCTCTCTGAACCAATTTGGATTTTTAGCGCTACAAATGAGTAGCAGACATTAAATTGGGAAATTGGTCATAGATAATAATGTTCAGAGTGAAATATCAATAGGGACTTACTGATGCATTGCTTTTTACCGATTACATCATCCGTGAGCATCAATTTCTAGAGAACATTCACTGAAGAAGACTGTTGGTCCTTTTTAAATAAACGGGTGTCACTGGAAATTCACTGTTTAAAGTCATGTGATAATACAGTCTTAGTTAACTTCTGAGAGTTACAGATACTTCACAAGACAAGCAAATCTCCTTGGATGCTTGGTAAAAGAAACTGAGTTTGCGCTTACGAAAGATGCCTTTAAATGCAGTGCTAAAGAAGCAGCTGCATTTCAGTGGTTCAGACTGAATGAATGAGAAGGCTAGTCTGTGAATTGGTTGAAAAACAAAAGAGGCAGTGCTGTAGGTAGGGAAGGTCTGGAAGGAATGGTCTGGCCCTGAAGTGGAGGAAGAAGGTGAGGTGATGGCGAAGACATGCGTGGTGGCGGCAGGGATAGTTGTGATGAAGCTTGATATTTGAGGGGCAGCATTCGGAGTAGAGCATGTTGGAAGGAACATGCTGGGGGTGAGAATGTACTCGCAACTGGGCTCAGATGGTAGTCAGTCATCAGTGCCATTCGAAGTTAACACTTTCTTTTTTTTTCTATACACTAATACTTTTTCAAGTGGCTAAAATATATTAAATGGTACAAAGTTTTCTTAATTCATATCATTATATGTTTATTTTGATGTGAATCAGGAAAAAAAATAAAGCTGGCACATCACATTAGGAACTTTACAAATATTGCTTAGGAGATAACTAAAATGTATTTAGGTAACAAAAAGAAGTATTGTTTAAAAAATGATTTGTTAATAGTTGCTGATGACTGACTTTTACCAGGCCCTGTTAGAATGGTTTCTGTATATTAACGCATTTACTCCTCAAATAAACTCAGTGTGATAGCGGATACTATTATTATATTCTTCCAATAGATGACGCAGTAAAGGCACAGAGACGTTAAATAACTTTTCCACAGCTAATAACTGGTGAGTTCAAATCCAGGCTGACCGACTCCAGAACCTGTGTTCTCGGCCGCATTACCGTAAGGCACAGTGTTACGGACAGCTGTGGGAAGAACGGTGAGGGCTGTAGGCAGATGGCTTATGTGTGTGAAATAAGCCTCAGTGGACAGGAACTGGTGAAGCTCCTATTATTGTTTTAATATAAATCTATTATTTATAATATTTTATTATAAAATATAATATTTTTGGAGTAACATTATAAACATACTGTTTGATGTAAATTGAAGTGATAGGAATATTCAGAATATGTTTTTTAATTGAGTTGAGGGAGTTGGGATTAAATTTAGGGATACTAGCTAGTAAAGTAATGCTTAAAATTCTCCAAGCCAGGCTTCAGCAATATGTAAACTGTGAACTTCCAGATGTTCAAGCTGGTTTTAGAAAAGGCAGAGGAACCAGAGATCAAATTGCCAACATCCTCTGGATCATCAAAAAAGCAAGAGAGTTCAAGAAAAACATCTATTTCTGCTTTATTGACTATGCCAAAGCCTTTGACTGTGTGGATCACAATAAACTGTGGAAAATTCTGAAAGAGATGGGAATACCAGACCACCTGACCTGCCTCTTGAGAAGCCTATATGCAAGACAGGAAGCAAGAGTTAGAACTGGACATGGAACAACAGACTGGTTCCCAGTAGGAAAAGGAGTACATCAAGGCTGTATATTGTCACCCTGCTTATTTAGCTTATATGCAGAGTACATCATGAGAAATGCTGTGCTGAAAGAAGCACAAGCTGGAATCAAGATTGCCAGGAGAAATATCAATAACCTCAGATATGCAGATGACACCACCCTTCTGGCAGAAAATGAAGAGGAACTAAAGAGCCTCTTGATGAAAGTGAAAGAGGAGAGTGAAAAAGCTGGCTTAAAGCTCAACATTCAGAAAACTAAGATCATGGCATCCGGTCCCATCACTTTGGGAAATAGATGGGGAAACAGTGGAAACAGTGTCAGACTTTATTTTTCTGGGCTCCAAAATCACTGCAGATGGTGACTACAGCCATGAAATTAAAAGACGCTTACTCCTTGGAAGCAAACTTATGACCAACCTAGATAGCATATTCAAAAGCAGAGACATTACTTTGCCAACAAAGATCCATCTAGTCAAGGCTATGGTTTTCCAGTGGTCATGTATGGGTATGAGAGTTGGACTGTGAAGAAAGCTGAGTGCTGAAAACTTGATGCTTTTCAACTGTGGTGCTGAAAAAGACTCTTGAGAGTCCCTTGGACTGCAAGGAGATCCAACCAGTCCATCCTAACGGAAATCAGTCCTGAATATTCAATGGAAGGACTGATATTGAAGCTGAAACTCCAGTACTTTGGCCACCTCATGCGAAGAGCTGACTCATTTGAAAAGACCCTGATGCCAGGAAAGATTGAGGGCAGAAGGAGAGAGGGATGGCAGAGGATGAGATGGTTGGATGGCATCACCGGCTCGATGGACATGGGTTTGTGTAGACTGTGAGAGTTGGTGATAGACAGGGAGGCCTGGTGTGCTGCAGTTCATGGGGTCACAGAGTTGGACACGACTGAGCGACTGAACTGAACTGAGTTAATAATTAATTGCCTTAGGTCTAGGTTTGGAGAAAACACTTGAGCCAGAGGTTTTTAGGGGAAATGGAGAAAAGGGAGCTAGAATATAAGAGCCATTGAACAGAAAAGGTAGGAAGTAAGAGAATACTTAAGTGTGGGGAGTTTGTGAAGAGTCAGAGATCTGTCCAGCTTAAGGGCAGGATAATACCATTAGCAGATAAAAAATCAAGAAAGGGACTTAAATAGCAGATGAATTTTTTTATGAAAACATAATTTTTAAAAGGAATGTGAAAATCTAAGAAATATTTGGTGGGCAGTTAGTGGTTATGAAAGCTTAGTACGTGGTCAGAGCTGGGGATATATGTTTAAAAAGTTACCTACTTAGAGGTGAGTGTTACATATAATGAGTAGCAGTGATGTAGGCCAAGTGTCTACAAACTTTCTTAAAGGGTCAGACATTAAGTATTTCAGATTTTGCTGACTAAGAGGCAAAATCAAATATAAAAACCATTTTTGGCTCACATACCATTAAAAAATAGAACAGGCAGCAGGGCCAGATTTGGCTAACGATATGCATAAGTTTGCCAGTCCTCAGCATAAGCGTCTTAAACATATTGATAGTTGACCATAGACATCCTTTTTATATTGAAATTTAGAGGTATTACATCAGTTATTTCACTAATTGATAAAAGTTCAGAAGTTTTGTATGATATCTTTCCGGACAGGACCTTACTCTGAGTGAAATGTTTAATAATGAAGTTTGCTGTTAAGCAAGGGTGTTAAAAATGTCCACAAACTAATGTGGAACTCTTACCCTGCTTCAGACAAACCAAATTCAAGTTGATAATTTAGCTATAAATTTGAGAAGCTTCACAGTCAAGGAAAGTTAGCTCAGTAAGCTCCTTTAAAACTGTCTCTTGTGAGATCTTGACACTGATACAAGTCTGAAAATGGCTTGCTTGGTCTTACGGAGTTCTTCGGGTCAGAGAGGGCCTTGCAGAGCAGAGGCAGTTCTGGCGCTTACCCGGTGAGGCCCCCGTTCCTCGCTATGCCAGGGCTTCTTTCTCTTCCTTCCCCAGGATATTTGTGTCCTGCCGCCCCTGGTCTCCTGAAAATTGGAAGTTGATTTTATTTCTCTACTTCCGTTAACTTCTCGGAGCTCAGATCAGTGCTGCTCTTTGTTAATTGCATCTTGATCTCTTGGGGTCATCTGCCTATAGAAGACAATACCAATTATCACTTCCTTTCAAAAACATAAAGTCTGTTATTTTTTTGTTTTCTTAAAAGTCAGTGCAAAAAAGGTAATCTTTAAGGGAATTCTTGAGCAGAATGATTGATATGACCGGAAAGAGCATTTATGATTTATATTCAGCACTGTTGAGTATATTGTAGCTTTTGGTAACGTAAGATGTGGCTTCCCTGGGGTCTTGGTGGTAAGCCAGGAACCCACCTACCGGTGCAGGAGATGCAGGTTGGATCCCTGGGTCAGAGAGACCCTTGGGGAAGGGGATGGCAGCCGGATCCAGGATCCTTTCCTGGAAAATCCCCAGACGGAGGAGCCTTGGCGGGCCACGCCCGTGGGGTAGCGGAAGAGCCGGACAGGACTCAGTGGCTAAACAACAGCAAATACGAGACGACCGATGCTTTGCAAGCTGCTGAGTGTAAGCAGATGACCCAGTTAATACGTATAACTACAAGTGATTTTTCTGGATTTTTCCCTAACCCTTTTATCACTTACTTCATTCCTTATCTAAATATTCTGTTGAGATTTATTTTGTGTTCATAGTCCTACCAAAGGACTTCATTAAAGATTTGTCAGTGCAGTTTTGTATGAATTGACAAATCTTTAATGAAGTCCTTTGGTAGGACTATGAACACAAAATAAATCTCAAAGA
>SJYC01000555.1:0-29382 GCA_006408675.1 Madoqua kirkii
GTCTGAGTGAACTCTCAGAGATGGTAATGAACAGGGAGGCCTGGTGTGCTGAGATTCATGGGGTTGCAAAGATTCGGACACAACTGAGCAACTGAACTGAACTGAGAAGAACAGTTAGAACATCATGAGACAGAATTATATATTATTAGGAGGTCATATAACTTGCCTTGCCAAATTCTGACACGAAAACAGTGGCACGGCCTGATAACCTGCATCAGAAATGGAATGTGTAAGATTAAAGGTTACTTACTTCCTTGATTAAACAAATTTTAATTGACCACACAAATACATCAGTATTGGCGTCTGGTTTTGCAGTGCTTAGCTTTTTCCCATTATGCCAGAGGTTTATGATCTGCTACAATGTGATAATATCTTTAGAAAGAAGTTTTGAAAATTAAAGACTTTATTATTTGTTATTAATGAGAAATGTGACGTTTGGCATCTTGAAAGAAGAGCCAGAGAGGCTTGTCCCACGGGTCGTGCTGGGTAAAGGCAGTAGCTGCGTGGCACAGACCGGAGCAGAGAAGAGCCTCGCAGGCCCAGGGGGCATAGCCTCTCTACTGCCGCCCTTGGCTCCCAGGGAGGCCCGGGGCTGCGCACCCAGCAGTTCTTGCCCATCAGATTAACGGAGGTAAGTGTCTCCCTTCCCCACAGCGTAACCGCCGCTTCAGACTGAGTGCTCAGCCTGACTTTGTTTGGGTTCGACTGAGACGTGTTTCACCCTTGGAGAGCCAGTGCAGTCCTCCTTCCTGTCAGGCTCGAGGAGTCTGTGTCTTCCTGCGTCTAGCATGCACTTACTTAGTGATTTTGGAAAATGAACTGAAATTTATAATTGAGGATTTTTCCTTTTAGGTTCCACACTAACACTCTGTAAATAAGTGGAAACAGGTATGAATAATAAGCAGGCTGAGCGCTTTGCTTTTGTTCTTTTTCTTAGCAACCCTGTCTCTCTCTGGCAGTGGTGGTTTTCATTTCTTGTTATTTTTCCAATGCTAGACTGACCTTTCTTTTTGCATAGTAGCTATTGGTTAATACAGTGGCAATAAATATTTGCCTCGTATCTTTCTCAGATTTGAGCAAGAAATAGGGCAAAATACTTAAGATTTTTAACTGTTAAGAACAGTGGTATTAAAACTTTTTACTTAGTCTCCTCCAAATTTAAGTATACCTTTGTATGTCTTGATATTGATATCTAAAGACTTTCAGCATAAAACCTAAGTAATATTATTTAACCTATTATGCCAGTTTGCAGTAAAAATATCTTAAGAAATTTAAACGTAAAAAAAAAAAACTGGTGTGGATTGAGTTAAAAGTTGTTTGTGGTATCTATTGATCAAGAACAAACTTACATACAAATTTTATATATAATTACTTAAACATAAAATAAACGTTCATTAGAAATGCATCTCTTAATGACATGGAGGCTTTTTTTCCCTTCCCGATTGAGTGAATTTATTTATAGAGTGAGACATAAGTCAGCATGAATTTTATTTCTGCTTTTCATCTTTATGAATGAAGGTTGAGAAACCTTATTCAGATAAATCAATTGGTAAGAATGGAAGGAGTTTATCATAACATTGTCACTGAATTCTTCTGAGGTATTTGCCAAAATCCCCAAAACTTGTTAAGAGCCTCCTTCAGTCTTTTTTTTTTTTTTTGAAAGTGGGAAATTGGAAGTCCTCCACAAAGATTTTTTACTCAGTCATTATAGTTCAGTTTGACCCCAGTATTTCAGGTTGCCGTCTGAATGGGAAAGAAGTATGCTTTTATTTATAAAGTAGAAGAGGTGGGGACTAAAAAAGGAATGTAGAGTAGCGGAGCTGGCATGATACTGTGATAGGAGGTGCATTGTTAGGCAGATTCCTTTGGAGAGAGATTACGTAAGAAAGTTAATGGAGATTTGGCCTTTTTAAGACTCCGTACCCATAAGCCCTGAGAAAATCCTTACATATTTACAGAGCACTTCATATACACTGGGGTGTAGGCCTTAGAAAGATAGTAAATGAGATAAACACATAGACTTTTGAGTTAGAGTGATTCTTTTAGGTAGTGTGACCTTGGATAGTTGACTTAACCTCTTTACGTTGTAGGTCCTCATCTCCAAAATGGGAAAAACAAAGTTTTGCACTTAGCAAGATAGCTGGTATCGTCATCAGCTCTCAGTAAATGGCTACATTCAAAGATGCCTTCAGATTATCAGCCAGCCAAGTGGTAATCGTCTAACACCGTGAATTAGTGGTAATCACTAATCTGGAATTAGTGGTCATCAAAGTCTGTAATAAATTATTTGTTATAAGCCTTTATCTTTAAAAGCTAAATTATTTTATTCTTTGAGACTAAATTCTGTGCCAGCAAAGGACTGTGCTGCTTGAAGGCTGTTCAGGCCATCTAGTTGTCTTTCTGACAGTTGGGCTACCGTCTGAATATACATTGCACTAAGATGTAGACGGACTTTTACGGGTTTTCGTAGCAGTGGCTGTAAAGTGGTCTTTCTTGCACTTGTTGCTTACAAGTGACCCCAGATCATCTTAAATATATGTAAGTGCCAAGACAATAAATTATTTTTACATAATTGAAATTTACAGATGAGTTCTGCAGAATTTACCTCAAGAGGTACATAGGGAACTGAAGGGCATTCATGATTGCAGCCGAGGTTACTCATGAGAAAGAAAGGAGAAGTAACAGGCTCTTCCTCTGCGTTTCCCTGTCTCTTAGGGGAAAGTTGTAATATAAAGGGAGCTCATCGGTGCTACACGTGAACAGACAGAAAGGATTCTGTTACAGGGAGAGACGTTGGGGAGGGCATTCCAGGCTCACTGCGCTGTAACACGCGACTGCGTCACTGGGCTCATTATTCCTTTCCGATGACTGCAATGTGCAGTGCTAAGAAATACCTGAAATTTCAGCATCTGTAAAAGTCACTGTAACAAGGGATCAGCATGAAAAGGGAGTGTTTAGTGACAAAGACCGTCCTAGGGAGTGTAGAACCAGCACACACGGAGCACCCACCACCAGGGCCACCTGAGGAGGGGTCCGCACTGTGCTCCTGGCTGGGGTCCACGCCGCGGTGGAGATGGCACAGCCGTGGCTCAGTGAATGGCGGAGAAGGCACTGCGGTCCTCGGCTGGCAGAACTTGGGGCAGACAGCCCCAAGGGTGATGTCTGACTGGAACGCTGTGTCCGCGGTGGGGCTGGGGAAGCCTACTGGCCACGTGCCCTGCAAGAGCTGGGTGCTGGAGAAGCTGTGTGCCCTGCAGGAGTCTGCTGCTGGAGAAGGCTGTTTGTGCCCAGAAGCTGGTTGGGCGTCTCACGAGAATCGGGAGCAAAGTCCTTTCCCTGCTGCTCCATCTCTTCAGCAGTCTCTGTGAACGAAGCTTGACATCATGATACCTGTCAGGAGGGAAAATATTTAATGGCCCAAATCCATTTTCACAGAGCTTATTAAAGTAGTGGATTTACATCTGAGAAGTGAGAATTGGTCATTGGAACAGTCCATATATCTTTGACTGCTTTGAACTCCCGTCCAGTGCACAACAGTCAGGTTTCTGTCCAACGGGACACAGCAGAAGTTCCCACTCTTTGCCCCGATGAGCAGGTGAAGAGCCCAAGAGTCGCTGCATTCCATGCCGGCTGCGCTAGTGGCTCCACACGTTACATCGGTCGTGCTGAAGGTTCTTTTACATAAAGGTTAAATTGTAAAGCTGACTTCTGTATAAAATAAAAATGGGAAGGATGGAAAAAATGGTTCAGTTCAGTTCAGTCGCTCAGTCGTGTCCAACTCTGCGACCCCATGAATCGAAGCACGCCAGGCCTCCCTGTCCATCACCAACCTTGGAGTTCACTCAGACTCACGTCCATCGAGTCTGTGATGCCATCCAGCCATCTCATCCTCGGTCGTCCCCTTCTCCTCCTGCCCCCAATCCCTCCCAGCATCACAGTCTTTTCCAGTGAGTCAACTCTTCGCATGAGGTGGCCAAAATACTGGAGTTTCAGCTTTAGCATCGATCCTTCCAAAGAACACCCAGGGTTGATCTCCTTCAGAATGGACTGGTTGGATCTCCTTGCAGTCCAAGGGACTCTCAAGAGTCTTCTCCAACACCACAGTTCAAAAGCATCAATTCTTCAGCACTCAGCCTTCTTCACAGTCCAACTCTCACATCCATACATGACCACAGGAAAAACCATAGCCTTGACTAGATGGACCTTAGTTGGCAAAGTAATGTCTCTGCTTTTGAATATGCTATCTAGGTTGATCGTAACCTTTCTTCCAAGGAGTAAGCGTCTTTTAATTTCATGGCTGCAATCATCATCTGCAGTGATTTTGGAGCCCCCAAAAAAGAAGTCTGACACTGTTTCCACTGTTTGCCCATCTATTTCCCATGAAGTGATGGGACCGGGTGCCATGACCTTCATTTTCTGAAAGTTGAACTCTAAGCCAGCTTTTTCACCCCCGCTTTCACTTCAGATGCAGATGAACGTAAACGTAACCAGGCAGACGCGTCTGCAGAGCCGCAGGCCCCCGTTTCCGCGTTTGGCCACAGGCTGCAGTGGCAGCTGCAGTGTCTCCTCCCGTCTCCTCCCTTCTTCAGCGAGGGCCTGCCTGGTTGGGCTCTTCCCTTGGTGGCGGGACCCGAGCCTGCGGCTCTCAGGGGTCCCATGTCCTCAGTCGTCTCGCCTTTTCTGGCTGCTGCGGTCTTCTGGCAGCTTCACCGTCGGGGAGAGTAGTAGTGAGAGATGTGGGTCCTGCACACAGCTGTCCCTCTACAGGATGTTCAAGGAGGGGAAAGTGGTTTGTGGGTGGTCAGCCACTCCTGCTGGTAAAGGAGACTCGAGTGGCATGGGGATTCAAAACAGTTATATCTGAATTCAACCACAGATCCTCATTCTGAGTTTTAGGATCCTGTTTTTAACCAGTTAGTGGTATAATATTTGAGAAACTTGACAAAACTTAGAATTAATTGAAAATGTATGTTTTTTAGAAATAAGAGACTTTTTCCCAGGGCTATCATGGGCACACTCTGATTCTCACCCTGTGCATCCCTTTGGAAGTTAGTGGGCCCAGGTTTGTCCTCTTTCCCTCATTGGCCTGCAGGGACACTCGGAAGGGCCCCTCCTCACACGTCAGTTTTTGCAGTCGCCGTCACTGCCGTGAGGTCGGTGGGGCAGGCAGCCGGGCTCCCCAGGCGCACCTTGGTCGGCCCGTGGCTGCGTTCCGCCACAGGTAGCGCAGTCCCGATGCCGCTGCAGCCTGTGCCTCGAGGGCCTCCCACTGCAGGTGGTGAGGCGCCCAGCACTGAGCTCACGCTGGAAGAGCCCACCACACAGTCCTGTCCTCCCTCTGTGGGGTCACTCCTGACACCAGTCTGTGTGTGTCTGGGCTCAGCCACCAGAAAGGAAACAGTAGTTTGAGCAGGATGAGAACTGCTGAGTACAGTTGGGCTGCGTGTGTGTGGACCCGGTTGTTCCCGACTCTGTGGCCCCGTGGACTGCAGCCCACCAGGCTCCTCCATCCATGGGATTTCCCAGGCAAGAGTGCTGGAGTGCGTTGCCCTGCCCTTCTCCAAGGGATCTTACCGACCCAGGGATCGAACCTGCTTCTCCTGTGTCTCTTGCGTTGGCCACTGTGCCTCATGGGAGGCTCGAGTAAAGTGAATTCTAAAGTATACAGAATAGCAGATTTAAGGGGTAGCCTTAGGGCTGAGATGAAGCACTCTACCTCTCTGCTCGATCCGATGGTGTTGAAGAGGACGCAGCCGTGGTTCTTAGACAAGTGTTTGTACTGCTAGGCTGGCAGAACTTGATGGAAATCTGCCCCCTGGTTTTTGGCAAAAATCTGTCTTTGGAGTGCTGGAGAAGCTGTTCCCAGGGAAGGGACTAACTGGAAGCTCTCCTATAAAGCCACTCAAGACGAGTGCCGGGGAGGCGGCTGGCGCCTCACCCTGCAGCTGTGGGGCACTGGGGAGAGGGCGTGTGCTTCTGGAGCCAGGTGCTAGGGAAGCCTCTCTCTGGAGGAGCCTGCCCCAGCCCGGAGGGTAGAGGCAGGAAGCCATCCTCCCTGCTGGGGCAAGCCCGCTGGAGCCAAGCAGCAGGCCCTCCCACCGTCTCTCCAGCACCCTCTGTGGCCTGAGCCGGAGGCAGGGGAAGGGCGCCTGCCAGGCCCAGACCCGCTCCACAGCCTGCAGTGAAGGTGCACTTGGCGCTGCAGGTGGTGGCCCTGCCACCCCCACGCTGTGCTTCTGTCTGCAGGTCTGTCCGCACGCCCAGCGTCACACTGGGGTTCAGCGTTGCTGACCGTGTTTATTAACTTGTACAGAAAACCTTTCTTTGCCTTTTCCTTTTTCAGTCCTGACTTTGCTTTGGCCCTATGCTCTGTTGTAGGTCTTCTCAAATTCTTTTTCGAAAGATGGTTGCTGAAATACCTAGGGTAGATTATTAGGAGTATACAGAAGACTGTGTTCGCCATCCAAGGCAACACAGTGTTAACCATCAGGCAAAATCCTGTTCCTACCTAGAAAGCCTAGTTTATTTTGTATTGTGGCAACAGGCATGTAATGTGAAATTTACCATTCTAACCATTTTAAGTGTATAGTTACGAGGCATAAAGTCCATAAACAGTAACCACATCCCTCCTCTTCTCATTCTGCAGCAGCCTTCATTCTCTCCTGTCTGTCCTGTGGATTTTAATACTTTAGGTGCCTCGTTTCAGTCCAGTTCAGTCGCTCAGTCGTGTCCGACTCTGCGACCCCATGAATCACAGCACGCCAGGCCTCCCTGTTCATCACCAACCCCGGAGTTCACTCAGACTCACGTCCATCGAGTCCGTGATGCCATCCAGCCATCTCATCCTCGATCATCCCCTTCTCCTCCTGCCCCCAATCCTTCCCAGCATCAGAGTCTTTTCCAGTAAGTCAACTCTGCGCATGAGGTGGCCAAAGTACTGGAGTTTCAGCTTCAGCATCATTCCTTCCAAAGAAATCCCAGGGTTGATCTCCTTTAGAATGGACTGGTTGGATCTCCTTGCAGTCCAAGGGACTCTCAAGAGTCTTCTCCAACACCACAGTTCAAAAGCATCAATTCTTCAGCACTCAGCCCTCTTCACAGTCCAACTCTCACATCCGTACATGACCACAGGAAAAACTATAGCCTTGACTAGACGGACCTTAGTTGGCAAAGTAATGTCTCTGCTTTTGAATATGCTATCTAGGTTGGTCATAACTTTTCTTCTAAGGAGTAAGCGTCCTTTCTGCATAGAAGTTAAATAAGCATGGTGACAGTATACAGCCTTGACGTACTCCTTTTCCTGTTTGAAACCAGTCTGTTGTTCCATGTCTAGTTCTAACTGTTGCTTCCTGACCTGCATGCAGATTTCTCAAGAGGCAGGTCAGGTGGTCTGGTATTCCCATCTCAAAGAATTTTCCACAGTTGATTGTGATCCACACAGTCAGAGGCTTTGGCATAGTCAATAAATCAGAAATAGATATTTTTCTGGAACTCTCTTCCTTTTTCCATGATCCAGCAGATGTTGGCAATTGGATCTCTGGTTCCTCTGCCTTTTCTAAAACCAGCTTGAACATCAGGAAGTTCACGGTTCACGTGTTGCTGAAGCCTGGCTTAGAGAATTTTGAGCATTACTTTGCTAGCATGTGAGATGAGTGCAATTGTGCAGTAGTTTGAGCATTCTTTGGCATTGCCTTTCTTTGGAATTGGAATGAAAACTGACCTTTTCCAGTCCTGTGGCTGGAAAAGCCATGCCCTCCTCCAGGGACCATCCTGACCCAGGGACTTTACCACCAGCAGCACCCGGCAAGCCCTACGGTCTGCCTTAAACCTACACAACCTTGTATCAGGGATGCAGTCTTTCCCCGTCTGATGGACCCATTTCACCTGGCACAGTGCCTTCCGTGTTCCCCCTTGTTTGAGAGTGTGTCAGAATACCCTTGCTCTTCAAGGCTGAATTGTACTCCACTGTTTGTGTGTACCACATTGTTCCACCTTCATTGGGGTGTAATTGACACACAACATCGTGTAGGTTTACGCTCTGGCTTCCTTGTCCCTGGAAGCTCGCTGTTCCCGCCCCTGTGCACCAGCCTTTGCTCCGTGTCAGGCTGGCCGGCTCTGAGTGGTGTAGGGTGGTGCTGGTTCAGTCACTGAGTCGTGTCTGACGTTTACCACCCCATGGACTGCGGCCCACCAGGCTTCCCTTCTTTTACCCTCCCCCACAGCTTGTTCAAACTTAGGTCCATTGAGCCGGTGATGCCATCCAACCATCTTATCCTCTGGCGTCCCCCTCTGCTCCCACCTTCAGTCTTTCCCGGCATCAGAATCTTTTCCAGTGAGTCGGCTCTTTGCATCAGGTGGCCAGAGCACTGGAGCTTCAGCTTCAGCGTGAGTCCTTCCAGTGAATATTCAGGGTTGGTTTCCCTTAGGATGGACTGGTTGGATCTCCCTGCAGTCCACAGTACTCTCAAGAGTCTTCTCCAGCACTGCAGTCCAAAGGTATCCGCTGCTCTTAGGGATTCAGCTTTACGCACGTGACGGTCCATCTGTATGTGAGCTTCAGTCCTTTCAGTACCGTTTATTGAGGAGATTGTCCTTTCCCCAGTGAGCAGTCCTGGCTCCCTGATCAAGTCCTGGATTCTCCAGGGTGTATTTCTGAGTTCTTGATTCTGTTCCACTGTTGTGTGTGTCTGCATTTATTCCAGTTCCATACTGTTTTAATCACTGTTTTATGGTGCCAGGAGATGTGATGCCTTCAGCTTTGTTCTTTGCTATGGCGATTCACGATCAGGGTCTTCTGTGGTTCTGTACAAATTTTAATGTAAAGTTAGGTTGCCTGAATAATTCCTTTTCTTTTTAATGTAGACTTTTTTTGTTATCAACTTCCCTCTAAGATCTGTTTTTGCTTCATCCTGTAAGTTTTGGCATACTGAACGTGTGAACAGCCCATTGGTTGTTCAGAGGTGTTTTGTTTAATTCCACATAGTTATGAATTTTCCGGTTTCTTCCTGTTGGTTTTTGTTTCTTGCCCTTCTGGTCAGAAACGGTCGTTGCTGTGACTTCAGGCTTATCAGATGGTCAAGACTTGCTCTGCGCTGGGCTCTAACCTGAAGGCGGCCCGTGTGCACCCGGGGAGCGTGTGCTCTGCGGCCGCTCTGTGGGCGGTTCTGGGTCTGTCCATCGGGTCTTGTCACCTGCAGCAGAGCCCACGTCCAGGGTTTCCTCTTTGTTTCCTGTGGGGGGAGTGTGTCTGCTGTTGACAGTGAGTCACTGAACTCCCCTGAAGCTCCTTACTGTTGTCCAATCTCACTTCAGGTCTGTTTTTACTTGCTTACTACGTACACTTAGGTTCTCTGTTAGCGGTACCTATTTTTATGATTGGTACATCCTCCTGATGAGTTGATTCTTTATATAATAATCCTCTTTGCCTCTTACTACAGTTTTTGGCTTAAAGTTTCTTTTATCTAATGCAGGTATAGCTGCCCCGCTCTTTGATTTCTCTTGAACAGAGTGTCTTTTTCCATCCCTTCACTTTGAGCCTGTGTGTGTCCTGAAAGCTGAAGTGAGTCTCTTGCGGATATCGCCCGGTTAGCTGAGTCCTGAGCTGGCTTCTCTTTCTCCTTTCGCCGCTGTGTGCCTTGGGAAGAGGCGAGCAGAGAGTGGTGTGGAGAGTGGCAGGGAGAGTGGCGAGGATCTACCAGTTGTCTCTCCCACTGTTGCTGGCTCTTCGGTAGGTCCCTGCTCCTTCCTCCCTCTCCTGTTGTCTTCTTTGTGACTTGAGTCCATTATCTTTTGTGTAGATAACGTGGATGTGTTGTCTACACAGAAATCCAATGCAGATACTTGCTTTATGATTTCTGTGAGGTTGACATAAGACATCTTAATAGCTTGTTTTTGTTGTTAACAACTTCAATTGCATGCAGAAACCTCTGCCCTTTAATTTCCCCTTAGGTTTTTGATGTCCCAGTTTATCCTTGTATATTGAGTATTCTTCAGCAAGTTACTGCAGTGTACTTATTTTTAATACTCTTATCCTTTAACCTTAATACTAAGTAAAATGGTTAATATGCTGCCATATTACAGTATCGAAGTGTTCTGAATTTAACCATATACTTACCTTTACTAACCAGTTTGTTCATTCACTCATCAGCAGATATTTGGTTTATTTCTCCCTTTTAGCTCTTGTGAGTATAGGTCCTGTCTGCAGTAGAATTTAATGTAGTCAGAAGGGCTAATCAAGCCGCAGCAGGAGGAGGCTGAGCCCTACGTGGTCGTGTGATCTGCTGGTCTTCCTGTCTTTCTTAGAAGAGTGGCTTTTAACAGACGTTTGAGCCCTTAAATAAAGTTCACAGCCCGGATAACTGGGTGTGTGGGCACAGCTCAGTGAGGTCACAGGCTTAGTCCAAGGGCGCCCCAGAGGAGTGAGGCGCTCGGGGGTCGGCTCCCTTGGTGCACGTGAAGTTAGGTTTATGCTGTGCCGTATTAAGTGTGCGGTAGCAGCGTGTCTGAGGAAATGTATGCGCCTGAGTGGGAGAGTACTTCATTGCTGGAAACACTGACCGTTATCTTGGCCTTCAGTGAGTCATGGTAACAGTGAAGTTCACTGATCCCAGATCATCAGAACAAAGATGATAACAACAGAAAGTTTGAAATGTGAGAGTTACTGAAATGTGACACAGAGACCTGGAACGAGAAAGGCTCTTGGAAGAAGGGGCACTGGTAGATTTGTTTGAGGCAGGGCTGCCAGCTATCTTTGGTTCGTAAACAGTGCCGGATCTGCCAGGCGCAGTGAAACGAGCTGCGCCGGTACCAGGGAGCTGGTGACGTGGGTGCACGGGCTCCGGGCCAGGAGTGGGCGCTGCCATTCAGGAGCGCAGTGTCTGCCTCCCTGCCTTGAGCATCTTGTAGCCTCGGGCGTATTTCACTTCCATGAATTGAACCTGTCCGTCCTGCGTGTGGCTGACCTCACACAGAAGCTCACAACTTAGAGGAGACCCACTGTCGTGAAGATATAAGCATGGCAGTCGAGTAAATGGTTATTGAGACAAAATAGGTTTTTGCTGTATTTGTAAGAAATAGGTTTGTTTGTTTGTTTTTCCCCCCTGTGTTTATGATAGTTTTGGTTCAGTGTGGAACCAAAGCTAAAGAAGCCGGCAGGAAGAGGGGTGATGTTGGATGTGGGTTTAGGAGACTTCTCTAAACGAGGCTTTCGTTGCTGCTTAAAAAGCGCATGTGACACCGTGTTGTGGCTGTCTGTTTCAGACTGCCCTGGCCCACTTAGAGTCTCTCGCCGTGGACGTTGAGGTGGCCAACCCACCCGCCAGTAAGGAGAGCATCGATGGCCTTCCAGAGACCCTTGTTCTTGAAGACCACACTGGTAAGAGCAGCGTTTATCTCTAATGAACGTGTCAGATGGCACGGTGCGCATTCAAGTATGTTAACCAGGGCACATAGGAGACAAAAATGCTGTCAGACATTGCCATTAGATTTTCTGTGAAACCTAATGGAATTTATCAGGTGATAGATTGGACAAATGTTCTCCAGTCAGCTTTTCTACAAAAGCAATGTTTAATAAATTCCAAGTTGTCATGCATTAAGCAGAAATACACTTGCCAATTAATTGACCAAATTCTGGTTCTTTCACCTTCTCTAGTCATCACTTAGTAGTTAATGTGTTGGATTTCAGCTTTATTGAAGTGGAGCTTTGTGGGATTGATAAGTCGCATCATTTGTTTCCAGCTATTGGTCAGGAGCAGTGCTGTCCAATCTGTTGCAGTGAATACATTAAGGATGACATAGCAACAGAGTTACCCTGCCACCATTTCTTCCACAAACCTTGTGTCTCAATTTGGCTACAAAAGGTGAGTTGCAGGTTTACTTTTTTAGAATTAATATTTTAATGATTTCTTCTACAAGTTAATCATGATAGTAGTGTTTTTTAAGCCTGTTATACTTAGCTATGTACTCAAAATATTTTTTAATTTAGTGTTTAAAATTGTTTACCTTTTAATGATTACAGATTAATGGTAGTATCAAGCTCTTTTACCTTACTAAAGTGTGAGTCGCTCAGTCGTATTCATCTCTCTGTGACCTCATAGACTGTAGCCTGCCAGGCTCCTCTGTCTATAGGATTTCCCAGGCAAGAACACTGGAGTGGGTTGCCATTTCCTTCTCCAGGGGATCTTCTTACCCAGGGATTGAACCTGGTTCTCCTGCACCGCAGGTAGATTCTTTACTGTCTGAGCTGTCAGGGAATCCCTTTAACTTACTTTTTCTAAAAAACAATGTAAGAAAATGATGTTAGGATAAAACTAGTTAGATCTTTCATTGTATCTCTGAAATCGGATGTTTTCAAAAATATCTTAAGCCAGGAAGTCTTTGGGACTACTCAGAGTACTGTAACATTGTAGAGTATTCTGCCAACATGAGACGGTATCTCTAAAAATGAGGATAAACAAGGTCTTACTGTGGCGCACAGGCAGCTACAGTCAGTATCCTGTGAGAAACCGTAATGGAAAGGAATGTGAGAAAGAACACACAGATAACAGACTCACTTCGCCACACAGTAGAAATTAACACAACATTCTAAATCAACTGTGCTTCAATAAAATATTTAAAATGTAAAGTAAAAATGTGTTTGATAAATATTTAATAACCTACCAAGTACCTCTGGTGCGGTTTTTATATACTGTTTTTAATGTTTACCCAATAATTTTTAGGTATGTTTGCATTACTTAAAAAAGTACTCTTTAAACCTCAGTGAACTCTGCTCTCGCATAAAGGATGCTCACATGCAGTTCAGCAGAAGCTCCCCCGGCTTGGCTGCTCGCGGACACGGCTCTCTGTCTCCCGTGGCCGCTCCCTTCGGTCCCCCCACTCCGCCCTCTCCGTCCTCCCTTTCCTTTCCTTTCTTTGGCTTGGGTCTCGGTCCCCTTCTACTGCCTCTTCATCTCTGTCAAAATCCGAGTTAATCTCCCTCAAGTCCAGTGCGGAAGTGTTCATTGGTCCTTCATAATGTCTGAAGTTTCTGCCTAGGCTTTCCAGGCCTTCTGGGGTCTAGTCTGTCCTTCAGATTTACTCCTCTGTACCTTTACTCACGCCTAGCCTGGTGTGGTCATCTCCTCACTGTAAACACAGAGGTTCGGGGAGGTCCCGCTTACGTTCCGCCTTTTCTGTTCTTAGCATCCCTTCCGTTAAACGCCCGCGATCGCAGTCGTGTCAGAGCCGCAAGAAGGGCTTGCGTGGTCTGCGCTGCCGCGTGTCCCTCCTGGGTGGCGCACGCGCGTTTCCCCGCTCCGCTGACAGCTCGGGGACACGTTGGGGCCCTCACTCTCATCTCGGGGGCACGTTGGTGTCCTCACTCTGGTCTCAGGGGACGTTGGGGTCCTCACTCTGGTCTCGGGGGACGTTGGGGTCCTCACTCTGGTCTCGGGGGACGTTGGTGCCCTCACTCTCGTCTCGGGGGCAGTTGGTGTCCTCACTCTGGTCTCGGGGGACATTGGGGTCCTCACTCTCGTCTCGGGGGACGTTGGTGTCCTCACTCTGGTCTCGGGGGCACGTTGGTGCCCTCACTCTCGTCTCGGGGGACGTTGGTGTCCTCACTCTGGTCTCGGGGGCACGTTGGTGCCCTCACTCTGGTGTCAGGGGCACGTTGGGGTCCTCACTCTGGTCTCGGGGGACGTTGGGGTCCTCACTCTGGTCTCGGGGGACGTTGGGGTCCTCACTCTGGTGTTGGGGGCACGTTGGGGTCCTCACTCTGGTCTCGGGGGACGTTGGTGCCCTCACTCTGGTGTCGGGGGCACGTTGGGGTCCTCACTCTGGTCTCGGGGGACGTTGGTGCCCTCACTCTGGTGTCGGGGGCACGTTGGGGTCCTCACTCTGGTCTCGGGGGACGTTGGGGTCCTCACTCTGGTCTCGGGGGACGTTGGGGTCCTCACTCTGGTGTTGGGGGCACGTTGGGGTCCTCACTCTGGTCTCGGGGGACGTTGGTGCCCTCACTCTGGTGTCGGGGGCACGTTGGGGTCCTCACTCTGGTCTCGGGGGACGTTGGTGCCCTCACTCTGGTGTCGGGGGCACGTTGGGGTCCTCACTCTGGTCTCGGGGGACGTTGGGGCCCTCACTCTGGTGTCGGGGGCACGTTGGGGTCCTCACTCTGGTCTCGGGGGACGTTGGTGTCCTCACTCTGGTGTCGGGGGCACGTTGGGGTCCTCACTCTGGTCTCGGGGGACGTTGGGGTCCTCACTCTGGTGTTGGGGGCACGTTGGGGTCCTCACTCTGGTCTCGGGGGACGTTGGTGCCCTCACTCTGGTGTCGGGGGCACGTTGGGGTCCTCACTCTGGTCTCGGGGGACGTTGGTGCCCTCACTCTGGTGTCGGGGGCACGTTGGGGTCCTCACTCTGGTCTCGGGGGACGTTGGGGTCCTCACTCTGGTGTTGGGGACACGTTGGGGTCCTCACTCTGGTCTCGGGGGACGTTGGTGCCCTCACTCTGGTGTTGGGGGCACGTTGGGGTCCTCACTCTGGTCTCGGGGGACGTTGGTGCCCTCACTCTGGTGTCGGGGGCACGTTGGGGTCCTCACTCTGGTCTCGGGGGACGTTGGTGCCCTCACTCTGGTGTCGGGGGCACGTTGGGGTCCTCACTCTGGTCTCGGGGGACGTTGGGGTCCTCACTCTGGTGTTGGGGACACGTTGGGGTCCTCACTCTGGTCTCGGGGGACGTTGGTGCCCTCACTCTGGTGTTGGGGGCACGTTGGGGTCCTCACTCTGGTCTCGGGGGACGTTGGTGCCCTCACTCTGGTGTCGGGGGCACGTTGGGGTCCTCACTCTGGTCTCGGGGGACGTTGGTGCCCTCACTCTGGTCTCGGGGGCACGTTGGGGTCCTCACTCTGGTCTCGGGGGACGTTGGGGTCCTCACTCTGGTCTTGGGGACACGTTGGGGTCCTCACTCTGGTCTCGGGGGACGTTGGTGCCCTCACTCTGGTGTTGGGGGCACGTTGGGGTCCTCACTCTGGTCTCGGGGGACGTTGGTGCCCTCACTCTGGTGTCGGGGGCACGTTGGGGTCCTCACTCTGGTCTCGGGGGACGTTGGTGCCCTCACTCTGGTCTCGGGGGCACGTTGGGGTCCTCACTCTGGTCTCGGGGGACGTTGGGGTCCTCACTCTGGTCTTGGGGACACGTTGGGGTCCTCACTCTGGTCTCGGGGGACGTTGGTGTCCTCACTCTGGTGTTGGGGGCACGTTGGGGTCCTCACTCTGGTCTCGGGGGACGTTGGTGCCCTCACTCTGGTGTTGGGGGCACGTTGGGGTCCTCACTCTGGTCTCGGGGGACGTTGGTGCCCTCACTCTGGTCTCGGGGGCACGTTGGGGTCCTCACTCTGGTCTCGGGGGACGTTGGGGTCCTCACTCTGGTCTTGGGGACACGTTGGGGTCCTCACTCTGGTCTCGGGGGACGTTGGTGTCCTCACTCTGGTGTCGGGGGCACGTTGGGGCCCTCACTCTGGTCTTGGGGACACGTTGGGGTCCTCACTCTCATCTCGGGGGCACGTTGGGGTCCTCACTCATCTCGAGGACACATTGGGGTCCTCACTCTGGTCTCAGGGACACGTTGGGGTTCTCACTCTGGTCTCGGGGACACGTTGGGGCCCTCACTCTGGTCTTGGGGTGGCCATCACTCTCGCGAGGTTCCACGGCCGGAGTGTGCGTGGCTGAGACTGGGCTCCTCTGTGTGACTCTCAGATGTGGCTCTTTGGCTCCATCTCTGTGGCAAGTGTGCAGTGCCTGATTGCTGAATTAAGTTCTTGAGTTGTACAGCTTACTTATGTGTACAGTCTTGAATTGTGAATGGTTTTGCCTTAACCCAAGGTCGTAGTTTCTTTCTTCCCTCTCCTGTCAGGAAGCAGCATAGTGTGAAGCCTTTCCTCTGGGGAGAAGGTTCCCAAGACACGTATCTTTGTCACCTTCAACAGTATGATTTCTTCAGCCTGTTTTCTATCAGGGAGATCTCTGGGAAGAAGAAGATTTGTGAGGGGATTATCTGTTGCCAGATGGCAATCTCTGTAACCTGCCATTGGCCCTAAAATCATGCATCCCAGCCTAACTGCTTTCCCTGTTCCACCTTCCCTCATTGATTTCTCTTATTATTCAGAAGGCACCTGACTCTTCCTAACTTTCTGGAAAGGAGGTATACAGCTCATAAAGAAGGGCTGCGTGCATCTGCTTGGATGTGTCTGTGCCACACTAGAGTGAGGTTTTACTATGCATGCAGAAGATCCTAGGGGCTGATTTGATGGAACAAATAGGTGAATTAAGTAGGTCTCTGGTTTCTCTTAATAAATACATCGTAGACTCATGATGATTCACCTCAGAGGAGGACATGCCCTGCGACTCCTAGCTCACCCTTGTAGCGCCGGTGCTGAGAGGAGAGGATGCAGACACTCGGTGAAAACTCACTGAAGGAAAGATGAGTGACCTGTGACACACAGAGCTGATGAGGAGACCTTGTTCCCCTCAAAGAGAATCGAGAGTCTGACTGGGATGAGGGGAAAGCGCCTCAGAATTCTGCTTCTCTGTGTTTGTGGGTTGACGTTCATTTGTTTTTACATTATTTGACTTTTTTAGGATGATGCTACCGTTCTGATACTTCCTAGCAATTCAGACCTTTCTGTTTGTTGACTGCGAGCTTGACTTTTCTCTCCCTCTGTTTTTCTCTCTGCAGTCCGGGACCTGCCCCGTGTGCCGCCGTCACTTCCCGCCTGCCGTGATGGAGACGCCAGCGGCCGCTTCCTCCGAGCCTGACCGTGACGTGCCCCCTGCAGGTGACAGTGCTGCAGATGCCCCCTGAGCCTCCCACTTGCGTGAGATCAGTCTATCGTAGTAAATCTGCAGATTCCTTCTAAATCTGATGTGCAAATAATTATATATAAATATATTAAAAATGCTATATATAGTCTATGCCATAGTTTAGAAAGAGAATATTAGCCTTTCTAAACTTAAGTTTAGGTTTGCAGAAAGTGCTGAGCGTTTTCAAGCTGAATGTTGAAGTAGTGCATCCATTTTCTTTGGTTTGACATGTTATTAATTGTAAAGTCAGGCTTATCAGTTAATTCTCTCCAGAAGAAATAATCATCTATGTGGCACACATTGTTGGTTTTGTCTGGAGCACTGCCACTAAGTGATGATAATTAAGCTTTCCTATTTGCATCAAATGTGAAGATTGTGATCACAACAGTAGTGAAATTTGCCTTCACTGGAAATAAAAAGGAGCTATACAGCATGCTTTTTCTTTGGTCCCTTTGCTTCATCCAAACCTCTTGGTTCGTAATACTGAGTGGTTTTGTAAGAAGGTATCTATTCTTTCAAATTAAGGCTCTTTAGAATGCCAAACAAAACTTCTAGCTAGAGCATCACAAAATGTTTACAGCTTAATTGTAGTCTCTTTGAAATGGTTAGGTAGAAAATTATATTTGAACTGGTGGACGTGTGTAAAGTAAAGTTAGTAAAGAAAAGTAACCAATCTCCTATGCTCAGTGCTTGGTGCAGTGAGACGAATTAGATGGCCTTATGAGATCCTTTCTGTTTGTCTACAGTTATACTTGAAGGTCCAGAACACTCATGGCACATTTATGTAATAAATATTGGATATAGTTAAAGGTAATTTTCACTCTGTAATATTTTGGAAAGTCTGAAAAAGAAAGCATGAAATGTTTTAAAACACTCATTCTGTTGTATCCCAAAGGAAAATCTGAATCATTAAAAAAACTAGGAAGTTAGTTGCACTATCTTGTATAAAGCATCAAATTGACGGAGTCCAGGACAGATTTGGCCACAGCTTTTCACAGCATTTCTAAACCTTCCTCTGTTATGATGATTATTGTAAAGTATTGCTAGACAGAGATTATTCAGATTACATTATCACCCTTTGTTTCTCGGCACTAATATATTTTGGTAAAACTACTCACGCAGAATTAAAATAGTGTCAAATGAAGCTGAGGATGAAAAAGGAACAGACTGTGTGATTCCCTGTTAGCTCCCTTTCTGTAAAAGGAAAGATGCTTTCCTCAGACTTATCCTCTTAGAGAGACCTGTTCACAAGCGTTTACACAAGAGAGGAAATCCACCTTCCTCACATTTTTTTTTAATGGGAAACCTGACCACAGAGTTGTCTCTGTAATTATGGAACCAAACAGACTGCACAGCTCTCTGTTTAGGCCGTCCCACCCGGTAGGCAAGTCTGCATCAACACGGACATGAAATGTAACTTAGAGATGCTCTAGGGGCCAAGACCGGAGAAGGATGATGGGTCTTAGAATGCCACATCTGAGCAGGTGAAGTAGTAAGGCACGTGGGGAGTGTGCATCCACCAAAGCGGTCCACTGATGATTTAGTTTGGACACTAAAACAGGAGTGTTTACATGGCTTCCCAGATGCAAAGTTCACGTTTTATTTGTGTAATTTCTCTGAGTATTTATATTCCATCTCTTTTTTCCATTCTTAAAAATAAATGAATTTCACTGTTGGCACATTGGAGGCTTAAATATAAGGAACATAAAACTTACATTCTAATTTTTGCATATATTGTAAATGTGTCTGGTATTTACAGCAAAGTACTGTGTGTCCTTTTCTGGGTGAAACAGAGCTGGACGTTGCATGCTGCACGCTGGTGGCGTTGTAGTTTAGAGGTCCTGAGGGGCATCTGGGGCTTCGGAAATGCTCACATTCAGGCCTTACTGTTGCAGTAGGTAGCATGTTTTCCTTCTGATGTACATAGTCACTGTTGTATAAACTAATCTTTGCTTGTTTTCTACTCCGTGATTTCCATACCATATTTCATTGATAATCAGCTAGTGTCAAGAGGTCAAATCAGATTGAAGTCACTTCTCATGTGTATACTGTGGAAATTTGTGGTTAGTGTGATTTTTGTTGCTGTTGTTTGTTTCCTTTAAGTAATAATGGTCAGTTGTGATACTTACTGGTTAAAATGACACTGTTACAGGTTTTCTCTGTAATAAGCCACACGTTATATTCAGGCATCTATATATTACAGGCAGCATAAGGGGACCTTGGTTTTCTTCTAGATAGCAGCTGTCAGAAAGAAAACATTTCTTCTTTGCCTTTGAAGATTTAGCTATTATCTGCCAGTTGTTAAGAGGTTTTGGTTCCAAATTCACCCAGCAGTGTTGAGAGCGGAGCTTAGGAGAGCTGTTGCGCTTTTTGCTTCCCATCTGCCTCTGCCCTTCGCTCTTGGCTCCCTACCGTCGGTAAACAGCTGCTGTGAAGGAGAAAAGTTCAGTGAGAGTTGGCTTAAAAATTCTGTAAAAAAGAAAATTGAGGTTTTAGACTTGTCATTGTAAAAGCTGATGTAATCTGAGGCTGACAAGGCAACTGAACTTTGAAAAAGCAAAGAATATATGATGGTAAATTAGAAGTGTTAGTGTTAATTAAAATATTGTTTCTCTTATTTCTCGATTATTAATGTTAAGTGACTTGACCTAATAATTTTATTTCTTTTTAAAGTTTTCTTCTTTCTTGTAATATGAATGCTGATATTTAAAGGTAAATTTATGTGGGTTTCTTTTGTGTTTCTTGTTTATCTCTAAGCTCACTAAGTCTTTAAGATTATTTGTGATCTGGATTTATATATAAGCTGTTAAATGTGTGTGAACTGTTAAAATGGAATGCAAGCTTTTCAAAAGCCCAGGTCTAAATGTAGTGATTGGTTTATTGTTCTACAACCCCAGACCATCATTTTTCGTGTAAATCATAAACAATAAACGGATATACTCAGTGGTCATTTCTAATATTTAATTGTGTAGTTATATCACTTCTATAACGTAAGCTCCTCGAGGATTTAGTGTTAATAGCAAAGAACACAGGTCTTAACAGGAAGTCTGGAAAAGGCTCCTGAGCAAATGATTTTATAGTCTTTCCGCTGTGATCCAAGAAGGAAAAGGCTAAAAGGGAACTCGGCTGAACAGCAGTGCTTGGTGGCCTTGCAGCGGGCGAGCCCCTCGGCGCCCCACAGGGGCTGGAATTCCTATCACGGGAGCGTCGCCCGCACGCTGCTACAGATGGCTCGTGCGAAGCTAGGCAGGAAGGTCTCGCTCCTTCTGCGTGGCTGCCTCTTCATGTCTCCCCTCCGGCTTCATACTTTTCTCAGATCTTGGATGATACCTATTCTGGACCAGCTGGCATTGACTATTTCAGTCTCTCACATATAATGCACTGCTTAGAACTAAACACGGTTCTGTGGTCTGACTAAACCAGGATCCAGAAGCGTTACTGCCACCATCAAGGTGATTCTCATATGATGTTACGACTAGTATATGTTGACATTATCATCATCACCATCATTTCAGGCACATGTGTCACGTTATGTCTTTTGCTAAACCTCAAGGTATTGCTGGTAAGCCAGGCTGGTTCCTAATAATTACTTCCACAGTTCCCCATTAACCTAATTGAAGGACTACATTCATCCTTACTAAAGTTAACTGGTAACGGTCTGTACGAACTCTTGATTCTTCTCCCAGCCTGTGTCAGTCCCAGTTTTGATGAAGTATGCCTTTGGTGTTTAGAGGCTTTCTCCAGGTTTCTGATAAATACTGAACAGACAGGGTGAAATACAGGCCCTCTTCAGAATGGCGCTGCAGACAGCCCTCTAGATTACCTTGACCCACCAATCTGAGCTTTGGGGACAGTTGTTGGAGCAAGTGCTAGTCACTTAGATGGTTACGTTTCCTAAAAGGACACTGTGAGAATAAGAAGTAAGTATTGTCCTGTTTGGTTGACAGGCACTGTGGAAGTAGCCCACTCTTGCTAGTATGTTAAATCAGGAAAGCAAATGAAGGACCTGGAAATGCCTCACTCTCGGTGAGAGCATGCCGCCGCCTCTCTGCCTGCTCACGCTGCCATCTGTTAACCTTCCCTAGAAATCTGCTGAGTGACCAGTGTCAGCCTAACTTGTGTTAATTTTTGGAATCTACCATTTTTCTTCAAAAATTAATGATATTTGAATTAACGTGACCTTAACAAGTCACTTAATCACTCTGCTGCTGTTTTCTCTGTAAAGTAAGGACTCTGCATTAAAGGTTCAGTACTGCTTTTTTGTGCGTGGGTAAAAGTTTGAAAAAAATGTTCTTTGTTGATACGCAGAATGAGGGGGAAATACAGTTGCTTTCTATCATTGTTTGATGTTAGCACTGCCGTTTAGGATTGATGAACATTTTAGCTAAAAATCTTAAAACATCTTAATCACTTCTTAGGAGCCAAAAGAGTTTGACATGGCAATTTTATTAAATCAAAAGAAAGAAAATTAATGTCAGTTTTACTAAAAGGCTACAGGCCTAGATCTGGGCTCACAGAGTTGGACATGACTGAGCGGCTGAACTGAACTGTACAGCCTAAATGTGGCAATTTATTGCATTTTCTTCTTAATTTATAATCATATGCAGTTCTTCAGTGAATATTAGAGGGAGGAGGTCTAATGCAGGGAAAATACTGCATTTTAGCTTCACTGTCAGAGACATTCAGTAAGCCACTGTGATTTCCTTTTCTTTGATTATAAAACAGCAGTTCTTCAGGTTAATTGAGAAAAGTGCATTTTTACATTCTAAGAATAGTTCCAATTTACAAAGTATTAAATATTAGACATTGTTTTAGGCTCTCTGTTTTAGCTAGTCTTCATAATGAGTCTGCAGAGTAGTTTATGTTGTCACAGCTTTCACAAATGAAAAAATTGAGTCCTGGTTCCGAAGCAGAAACCTCAGGATTCTGGGTGGTTCACACCACCTTTCTGGGTAGGAACAGTGTGACTGGTGTGAGTATTTAACCAGGTTGTTCGAAATGATGTCTGAGCTTTTGAAATGGGAAAGGAGGCCTGTTTAAAATTCTGAAAAATACTTTGTTAGTTTTTCCTTTTCATATTACATTGCTAAATTGTTACAGAGAGACATTTCTGCCTTAAGTAATGTATTGCTAACCAAAGTTCTGATGTCCTAGTTAGTGAAGTTGCTTAGTCACCATTAAAATCGGTGAGAACTTCCTCCCTTTGCCTAATTTGGAGGAATCCTTAAGTTATTCTGTGGAGGCTGTCTCTAGCCCGAGAGGTAAGTAGCATCTTCTTGTCTCTTCAGCCAGTGAGACCTCACTGGTGCAGACGTACGCGTATAAATGACAAGCCCTGCTCTTTCCAGGCCGTTGGAGTCCTTGCATCAGAAGCCGAGGGCGTTTGCCCCCACACTTGGAGTCAGTAGGAACAAACGTATGACATGGTTTCCTTTTGATTTTAGTCCTTAAGTGATATTTTAAATTCTTCCCAGGCATTTAAGTCTGTGCTCTAGCTCTCCTATTTTATTCCCATTTTCTTGTTGAAAGACCTCAGATGTTACAACTGTTATAAGAGGCCTCCCTACATACCATTGGCTGATTGGCCTTTGGCCTCCACAAGTACCTCTTCTTGGTCTGGACCAAGGAGCCTTCATTCCTGGTATTGCAGTACCTTCGGTTTGGAGCCACGAAAGAATGTTAAAGAGTTTTCATTTTAGTTTAAATTCATGTTTCAGGCAGATGAGGATAGAAATGGGGAGCTTACAAAATCAACCTTGTCTGGAAAGCAAGCGCTAGCCTAGATGGGATGATGAATCACAAGTGAACTGTGATTATGGCCCACATCTGCTTGAGTAAATAGCACCTGAAAGAAGACGTTTAAGGTTTTTTTTAGTAAAAATTAACTTTCCTTATAAAAATAATATATTAGACATAGCCTGGCAACCTCCCTGAATCTGTGGAAACAGTTTCATCAGATCCAACAAATGAACTCTGTATCTTGACCTGCTGTCTAATAAATGTTTACCAGGTGCCTCCTCCAGCACTACTGTGAACAAGATCGCCAGCTCCCTGGCCGCCTCAAGTGTCTTGTATTGAGGAGACTCGACTACCTATTCTCCCCAAAGCAGCCGAGTGCTCCGTATGGGAAGGGGTTCATCTTGGCCTGGGGTGTGCCTGGCTTTTCCGTGATTATCCAAGTGAGAAACAACCAAAGCAGGGAGAAAGACCAGCACGTGCTGAGCCCTGCAGGGTGACCAGCTTCCAGCAGCTCCTTTCATTCCCCAGTGACTTGTAGCTCTGTTACTGTGTTTATAGGCTGAAGATCTTCTAGGAGGTTACATGCCCGGTGGCCTCCCGAAGGTCTTGATATCTCACAATCCAGGACGCTGGGAAGAGCCTTTCTCCAGAGATAGGGCTGGCTGTAACAGAAGCAAAGCGTGACTGTCTCACCTTTCCCCCGTGCTGCGCTGTGTTACCTTCCGCTCCCTGTGCTCAGGGGCACGCACACATAGGCACCCAGTTTGTTTTTCCCCAGAAAATTAAACAGACAGTAAGCAATTCCTGGTCACTGGCTTCCTGCTGGCCAAGTAACCTCTGGTACAAAATACCATGTAAGTTTGGTCCCGCTGCTGCAGGACCAAAACTTGATAGATGTAGACTTAACTCTCCAAAGGCATCGGAAGGTTAAGTAGCGGCCGAGGGTCACGAGGCTGGTGAGGAAGCGAGTCGGGATTCAGCCCAGTGCTCCTCAGTGCCTTGCTCTGCCGCTTCGAGCCCAGGCCAGCGAGTTAACACTGGCGGTGAGCATAAAGGAAGGAAATTTCAGCTGATGTAAGGGGGGTATTAAAGTCCCTTAGACTCTGAATAGACTAACCTGCCCGTTCAATAGCCTAACTTAGCATTCGGAGGGAAAAACCTCTCAAGTTGGTAATTATCGTTATCAATAATCACAGAGGATAAGCCCAGAGAGGAGCCTAAACATATTAAACCGGTTAATAGTCGCCTGCCTAAATCAGCAGGAGTGAAGTCACGCTGAGGACCAAACCCCGTTCCCGGCGGACGCTCCGAGGGCCCAGACACGCCTGTGCACCCACAGAGGCAGAGTCGTCTCTGGGCGTCTCCTGAGGAGGTGGGGTCAGCAGAGGCTGCCGCAGGGCCAGCGGCTCTGGGTGCAGCAGGCTGGGGTCTGGCATAAGCCCTCTTGGAGGAGAGCACCATTAACCCCACCATGGAGCCACCAGAACTTCCACAGGACTCGGGAAGCAGACTCTAGGAGGGCACAAACAAAACCTGATGTGCGGCAGGACCCAGGAGAAAGCAGTGACCCCACAAGAGACTGACCCAGACTTGCCTGTTCGTGTCCAGGAGCCTCTGGCAGAGATGTGGCTGGCGATGGCCTGCTGCAGGGCTGGGGGCACTCGGTGCATGGGATCTTTTGAAGGAGCTCGCCATAATCTTCATTACCTCCAGGATAGTTTGACCTCAGGTCAAACAAGAGGGAGGGAACACAGCCCCGCCCATCAACAGAATATTGGATTAAGATTTACTGAGCATGGCCGAACAAGACCCAGTTATCCCCTCAGTCTCTCCCATCAGGAAGCTTCCATAAGCCTCTTATCCTTCTCAATCAGAGGGCAGATGTGCTGCAATTCATGGGGTCACGAAGAGTCAGACACAACTGAGCGACTGAACTGAACTGAAAGTGAGTTTTTAGAAATAATACCAAAAGCACAGATCAAGAAAACAAAATAATAATTTGGACTGTACTAGAAATTAAAAGTTCTATGAAAAACACTGTTAAGAGAATGGGAAGATAAGCCACGGTTTGAAGAAAATATTTGCAAAACATATATCTGATGAAGGACTTGTATTCAAAGTATACAAAGAATTCTTAAAACTCAACAATAAGAAAACAATCTGATTTTCAAAATGGAGCAAAAATCTAAACATATATCTCACCCACGAACGCAAACCTGTGGCAAATCCATATATGAAAAGATGCTCAGCATAATTTTTCTTTAGTGCATTTAAATGGAAACAGTAAGATTTCACTACATACCTATTAGAATGACTACATTGAAACATAAATTTAACAACACCAAATGCTAGCAAGGCACTCACATTCATTACCAGTGGGTTTTCAAAATGATACAATACTTTTCAAGACAGGTTGGCACTTTCTTACAGAGCAAAACATAGATTTGCCATAAAATCCAACAATTGCAATTTTAAGTTTCTATCCAATGAATTTTATAATCTGTGCCCACACAAAACACTATTTTTGAATGTTTAAGCCAGCTTTATCACCTCTAAACAGGAAGCAACCAAGAAGACTTCAATAGATGTTGGATTAACAGACCATAGTACATGTGTACAATGAAAACCTGTTGAGAAATAAAATAGATCAACTATCATTTCATTTTACAAATGAACATTCACAGAATGGAATATTGCTCAGAAATAAAGGGAAATAAATAAAAAGACAGACAAATACTAAATGTATTCCCACACTGCTTAGACAAAGTCAGTCTGGAAAGATTGTACATTGTCTCTTCCTGATTATATGATATTCTAGAACAGGCAAAACTATAGAGACAGTAATACAATCAGTGGCTTCCTGGTGTTTGGAGTGGGGATGGTTTGAATAAACAAGCTGGGTTTGAAAAGGCAGAACCACCAGAGATCAAATTGCCAACATCCATTGGATTATAGAGAAAGCTAGGGAATTCCATATTCTAGAACAGGCAAAACTATAGAGACAGTAATACAATCAGTGGCTTCCTGGTGTTTGGAGTGGGGATGGTTTGAATAAACAAGCTGGGTTTAGAAAAGGCAGAACCACCAGAGATCAAATTGCCAACATCCATTGGATTATAGAGAAAGCTAGGGAATTCCAAACAAACATCTATTTCTGCTTATTGACTGTGCTAAATAAAGCCTTTGACTGTATGGACCACAACAAACTGTGGAAAATTCTTAAAGAGATGGGAGTACCAGACCACCTTACCTGTCTCCTGAGAAAACTACATGCAAGTCAAGAAGCAACAGTTAGAACCAGACGTAGAACAACCGACTGGTTCAGAATTCAGAAAGGAGTACGACAAGGCTGTATATCATCACCCTGCTTATTTAACTTATATGCAGATTACATCATGGGAAATGCCAGGCTGGATGAATCACAAGATGGAATCAAGATTGCCAGGAGAAATATCAATAACCTCAGATATACAGATGATACCACTCTAAAGGCAGAAAGTGAAGAGGAACTAAAGAGCTCCTTGATGAGGGTGAAAGAGGAGAGTGAAGAAGCTGGCTTGAAACTCAGCATTCAAAAAACTAAAATCATGGCATTCAGTAACTTCACGGCAAATAGAAGGCGAACAACTGGAAGAAGTGACAGATTTTATTTTCTTGGCCTCCAAAATCACTGTGGATCGTGACTGCAGCCATGAAATTTAAAAATACTTTCCCCTTGAAAAGAAAGCTATGACAAACCTAGACAGCATATTAGAAAGCAGAAGCAATCACTTTGCCAACAAAGGTCCCTACAGTCAAAGCTATGGTTTTTCCAGTAGTCATGTATGGATGTGAGAGTTAGACAATAAAGAAGGATGAGTACTGAAGAACTGATGCTTTCAAACCGTGATGCTGGAGAAAACTCTTGAGAGTCCCTGGACTCCAAGGAGATCAAACCAGTCAATCCTAAATGAAATCAACCCTAAATACTCACTGGAAATTACTGGTGCTGAATCTGAAGCTCCAGTACTTTGACCACAAGATGCAAGTAAGTGACTCATTGGAAAAGACCCTGGTGATAGAAAGATCCAGGGCAAAGGGAGAAGGGGACTACAGAGGAGAAGATAGATAGTATCACCAACTCAATGGACATGAGTTTGAGCAAACTTCAGGAAATAGTGAAGAACAGGGAAGCCTGGCATGCTGCAGTCCCTAGGATTACAAACAGTCAGACACAACTGAGCAACTGAAAAACAATAATATTTATATATACTAGAAATAATGGGTATGTAATGATACATTAATTGTACAATTTTAAACTATCATCTAGACCAGTTTATTGAAGTGTGATCCTGGGAATAGTAGTGTTAGCCTCACCTGAAAAATTATTAGAAATATAAATCCTTAAACCCCACTCAGACCTACTGGCTCAGAAACTCAACTTAAGACTCATTTTAACAAGCCCTCAAGATATTTCTGGTGCTATCTCAGATGTGAAAAATCACTGATCAATACTACATTGTGATTGCAATTGTAAATGGAGTATAATTATAATTTTCTAATTAAATTATCAGCTTAGTTTTATACTTGTCATAAAAAAGTTACTCAATTAGTCACTGTTAATGTGATTCTATTACTTTAGAGATTATCTCAAACAGATGCAAAATGAGTTCCTAAAGTCATACAAGGTTTAAATGTATGAAAATAGATAGCAAATTTATAAATTTTATTTCTTATTGTGATTGGAAGAAAAGGTTCCACTTTTTTAATTAAAACATTTTAATTTTAATACTTAAGCTTTTCATTATGAAATAATTTCATACTTGCAAAACAGTAAAAAGAATCTCAATATACCCTCCATCCAGCTACTCCAACAGTAAACACTTAACATAACCACAGTGCAATGATCATATCTGGGAAATTGAAAACATTTTTAAATAATCAGGAAACCTAACTCAGATTTCACCATGTCCCATTAGAGCCTTTTATAAATCCAAGATCTAAGATTATACATTGCGTTTAGTTGCCATGTCTCGATCTCCTCTAGTTTTAGACTGTTTGTTCCTTTGTTTTTCAAGACCTTGAAACTTTTGAAGCATGTGCTATGCTAAGTCATTTCAGTAGTGTCTGACTCTTTGAGACCCTATGGACTGTACCCTGCTGGCTCCTCTGTCCACTGGATTCTCCAGACAATAAAACTGGAGTGGGTTGCCATGCCCTCCTCCAGGGGATCTTTCCAAACCAAGGATCAAATGTGCATCTCTTATATCTCCTGTATTTGGCAGATGGGTCCTTTACCACTGATGCCACTTGGGAAGTCTCTTGAAGCATGTAGGTCAGTCAGTTATTTTGTATATATCCCTCAATTTAGGTTTGTCTCATATTTTCTTGTGTATAAATCCAAGCTATTCATTTCTGGTAAGAATACTATTAAAAATAATACTATGCCCTTCTCATAATATCAATATGTGTTACTGGTGCTATTATCTTTGATCAGTTGGTTAAGCTGATGCTTACCAGGTTTATTCATGTAAAGTTACTATTTTTACCTTTATAATTAATATATCATATTAATATATTAATATAATTAATAAGTATTCTATGAGGAAAATACTTTGAAAATATTATGAAATAAAATACTTATGAAAAATACTTTGTTTCTCATACTTTTCCCATTAATTTTAAGACCCACTGATGATTCTTACCTGGAACAATTATTACTGTGATAGTCACCAAATGGTGTTTTTTAAAAAAAATTCCATCATTTTTCTTTGTTAACTGGAGTTCTCCTATAATGAAGGGCTATCCCTTACCTCCTTTCCTTTTTGTATTCAATAATACATTCATGCCAGTATAAGCTCAAAAAAGTTTGCTCTATGGAGTATACTCCATCACTACCATCATTTCATTCATTGCTCAAATTGACCAGATGCAGCACTAGGCACTACAAGCTGGCTCCAGTATCCTTTCAACATGTGATTATCTTTTGGGCACTTGCATACCACTGCTGCTGCTGCTGAGTTGCTTCAGTCGTGTCCGACTCTGTGCGACCCCATAGACGGCAGCCCACCAGGCTCCCCCATCCCTGGGATTCTCCAGGCAAGAACACTGGTGTGGGTTGCCATTTCCTTCTCCAATGCATGAAAGTGAAAAGTGAAAGTGAAGTCACTGAGTCGTGTCCAGCTCTCAGTGACCCCATGGACTGCAGCTTACCAGGCTCTTCCATCCATGGGATTTTCCAGGCAAGAGTACTGGAGTGGGGTGCCATTGCATACACTACATGCATATTATTCCAGGCTCATTTTGTACTTTCCCTATCCCAACCTGGAATCAGTATTTGTCCAAAAAGCATGAGTTCATTAAAGAATGATATTTAGAAACTAAAATCTGGATATGAGTTCTGTTCCTTGCTACTAAGTTATCTTCACTTCCAGGTATTCTCAAAGGAGAGAGTATACACACTTAAATGCATCTAGTCTATTTCTCTATCAATCTATTTAATAAAGATCAAATCATACTTAATAGTGATTCCCCCACTTCCAACCTAACACTACATGGTTCATTTTAACTATACCCTCTTCCTAATTTGCAACTACTTTCTGTGTGGGAAAAAAAAGGAATTTGGCTTTCATTATTCATCATATACTTATTTCTCAGTCCGAGAATACATATAAGATAATTTCAGAATGACTAACATGGTCGTCTATGGAAAATAAATTACAGTCTAGAGGGTTTGTATTCAGTACATTTTAGAAGAACATATTGTAAAGGCCTTAATGTTTACACCTAGGCAGTTACATATTTTCAAAACTTTGTATCTCTATTTAAGA
>SJYC01000556.1:0-33503 GCA_006408675.1 Madoqua kirkii
GAAGGGGATGACAGAGGATGAGATGGTTGGATGGCATCACCAACTCGATGGACGTGAGTGTGGGTAAGCTCCGGGAGGCCTGGTGTGCCGCAGTCCATGGGGTCGCAAAGAGTCGGACGCGACTGAGCGACTGAGCTGAACTGAACCTGAGAAAAAGATCTCAGCAGTTGCGGGCATTTATGTTACTTTCTAATCCAGTGCAGACAGAATTTTGCATGCACCGATCTCTCGTCATTCCCCGTGGTTCCCGCGTACCATCGGCCAGTATCCACCTCTTTTGAGTAAGCAAGAGCAATACTGTGGTCACGGGAAGCCTGCTGTTTGCACGCTGATCAGGCCAGGGTGGAAAGCATGTTGTGATTAGACGGGGCTGCATGTCAGGCCCCTGCTGTCTCTCGCCCTGAGTACATGGTCTCTGTCCTAACTCGTGTCTGTCCCAGATAGCCAGCCCTTCAGTTAGTGAAAACCCATGGCCTGATCATCTCCAGAAACAGGAGGCTGGGAGAGCACTGCCCAAGCGACTTGGCCGGAGGTGCCTTTCTTATCCATAGACTGCTTTGTACTTGGATGAATGAAAAATGAACAATTAAATTACAAACATACTACTTCACCTGAGGAGGAGGCCGTGGCTTGCCCTTGATCACACAAGCAGAATGCTGGAGCTAAGACCTGGAGGTTTTCTGACCTTGCCCAAGACTCTGCTGCTTTCTTGCCCAGGGTCCCCTCCCGTGAGTGAGGGCAGCAGCGAGCGTAGATCAGATACAGGTCGCGTTCGCCTCTCAAGCTGCTTTGTGCCCGGGTCCTCAGCTGCCTGCCGGCCAAGTAGGGAAATAATGACAGATAAGCAGATCAAGATTTTGCTTATGAATTCCTACGTTTATTCTTCCTTTCTGGGCCCATTTTGAGTTGGGAAAGGCTTGAGGTGAGGAGGTAGAAGGACGTGGCAGAGAAAGGAGCCAGAATGAGACAGGACAGAAAGGGAGCGTCTGGTTCTAGAACCTGAGGCGTTTCTCGCAGGTGTTGGTGCTCTTGCAGCACAAGCGCTAGACTTCTGAAGAGCTCTAAAACGCTTGTCATGAGCGTTGGAAGACGTCTAATAACGTTTGGAAAGGTAGCTGAGAAATTAAAGGAATATAGCATGTGTATGCAGTGCACCTGTTGTCGGTCTGCAGGGGGCTTGACTACACATTTTACCACATTGACGAAAGAATGCCCATATGTATGTTGTGTGTAACAGTGATCCCTGTTCCTCAGAAAGCGCTGTGTCCCTGGGACAGTTGTTTTGGCTTCGACCTCCCCTACCTGCGACATTCTCACAGGCCCTCCTGAAACCACATGGGTCTCCCACATTTGAGGGTCAGAAATAGGGTTTGCCAGACTTGACCTTGAGTCTGAGCTGCGGGTTGGAAGGAGGAGCGCAGAATCCAGGCACTGGGGGACAGGGCAGGAAGGCCCTTCTGCCCTTGGTGTGGGGGCGCCGGCCGGGGCTGCGTCCCACCCGGCCTGCGCCGCCCCTGCCCGCCCTCCAGCCCTCTGTCCACTCTGGGATGGTCCACAGCGCGGCGCTGTGCAAGCCCCCTTCCCTGCCAGCGTCCAGACCCTGCTGTTGGGATGCTCTGCCTCCGGTCACCGGTCACCAAAAAAGCTGAGTCGCTCTGGTTCAGGAAGACACTGCAATTCATGTCCTAAACGAGCTCGTTTCTCCTCCCCTGGCTGGACTCTCTCTGCAGAAAATTCGACCTCTCACCTTGGGCCCGTTTCCCCTGTGGTTCCTGCCTGGAAACTCTGAGGAAGGCCTCGTGGGAAACTGTTTCTTCAGCTCCAGGCAGGAGGTGAGGTGTACTCCGGTCTGGAGCCTTGCCTGCCTTTGCATTTCCGAGAGCTTGCTTTTTACAACAAGCCCTTTAGGAAAAAGGATGGAATTTTTGAGCTTTTAGAGGATAACCCTGATTAATCATCACTGGGAGATGGTAACTGCTTTGTGGTCCTGAAGGAGGGAACCTGCTGGGTTTTGTTTTTTTTTTTTTAATCACATTTGAAGGGAATGCTTTGTCTTGTAAATTGAGTAAATGGCCTTCTCTAGTGATCTGTTAAAAGTAAGAGATGATGTTCCCAAAAGGGAGGGTAAGCTTCACTGCACCCAAGGAGAGCATCTTTTTCTTTTCAAACTTGTTTGTATATACAGACTTAAGGTTGGTTTGTGCAGTTTCTTGAGCCTGGGAACTGGGAAGCTGAGGCAACACCTACACACTCCAAATTAGAAAGAAAGAAAAATACCCTCAGTCCTGGTGACTGCAGAAGAGGCACAGCAGGTTCTCCCCATCTCTCCCTCCTTCCCGCCTTCACTCCTCCCCTTCATCAGCCGGAGGACTCAGTTTAAACCCAAACCCACGCATGTATCAGCTGTGAGACCTCCAGCAGCTTGCCCGACCTCGACGCCTCATCTGTACCCTGGGGCTGCCATCCTCATCTCTTTCCACCCTGACCGTGGGCCCACGGAGACGGCAGGTGGACAGACGGACCCTCTGGGCCAGGTCAGCGTGTGCCCTGGACCTGGTGTCTGCCCTCGGGTGCGTCCTCAGCTGCTTTGATTGCCCTGATCGTGGGCCCGCGGAGGCGCGCGGAGATCCCGGCTGTCACGTCTGCGGGTTGTTCTGTGACCCTATGCCCAGCTCTGGTTCCAGGAGGGTGGCTTGGCTGTGAGTCTCTCCCGCTGACCGACAGGATGTTTCTTTTGAAAAAGTAGGCAAGATTAGGCCCCAGAATCATGCTAATATGGGGCACCTCTGACTCACACCAGAAACGGAGCCAGTTCAGTCTTGGCCGGAGCCGTGGGTGTGGGCCGGTGTCCCTGGAGTCGCTCAGCCTGTGGCCCTCGGCCGGCACCCGCGGGCGTCCTTTCCCTGTTCCACGCCCGCCGCTGGCAGCCAGGGCGGCCAGCCAGCTCTAGCGGGTCATCGCCAGGGTGGTTTGCCGTCTTCTCTGAGAATCCTGAGACTCTTGCCCCACCACACCCGCAGACCCTTTGCATACACGTCTCTCCCGCCTCCAGTCACGGTGATACGGTCTCTCACAGGCTGGTCTTAAACCTGGACCAGGAGTCGGAGTTTCTTGTACCAAAGGAACTGCTGCCTCCGTCCAGCAGCATCCCTTCCTGATGACGGTGTGTGGAAGGCAGGGGTGTGGTCCCTGTGGAAAGAGGTCAGCTCTAGGAATGAAGTAATTGCAGCCTCAGGAGTTCTAGAGAGGATGCCGTTGGAAGTTGCGCTGTTCTGTTTATGCCATAAAATTCATAGGACATCACACATGTCTAGGTGATGAATTTTCATTCACATTTTCCTGCCTACTCTGGGTAGGACCTGCAGGTGTGATCGTCATCCGTGAAGCACGATAGCCACCTTTGATGGAGCCATGGGAAGCTGGCATCCAGTCCACATCAGGAGTGATGATGTAACCAGCGTTAAGTGACGGAAGGAGGAACCTGCAGAGGCAAGAAGCCCTGTGTTGTGTCGACGCAAGCAGGTTCTGAAGGCTGTGGCCTCGTGAGTTATGCTATTGCTAACACTTCCTCACGGTGGGAAATATGAAGTTAGCCAGGAACACTGCAGATGATAATAAAGAACATGAATAAGTGGTTCCTGGATCTGGACAGGAAGAAATGGTTCCGGCATAGCATGAAAAACCTTCACATGTGCTGATGGATCATAAACAAATACCTAAGTACACCTTTTCTCATTATTGGTACTAAATCTTGATTGATGAATCGCAATACCTCTTATGGGCCCTTGAGTTTTGTAATGTATTTTTTAATCAGTTATTTATTTAGACAAGGGCCCAACAAAGGTATTTTCAGAGCTCTTCACACCTTAGGAAATGCCTTGGAGAAGAGCATTTGCTCAAAGAATAAAGTCATCTTACCTTTATCGGTAACGTATTCCTCGGTTTCTTTAGAATTTGATCAGGGAAGACGGGTGCTATTTATTCAAACACTTTCAAAGTCCCCAATAGTAAGCATTCGAAGTTAGCTATTGGCTTCCCTGATGGCTCAGCAGTAAAGGACTGCCTGCTAATGCAGGAGCTGCAGGTTTGATTCCTGGGTCAGGAAGATCCCCTGGAAGAGGGCACAGCAACCCACTCCAGTACTCTTGCCTGGGAAATCCCATGGACAGAGGAGCCTGGTGGGCTACAGTCCCTTGGGTCACAAAGACTTGAACACACAGAGTGACTAAAAACAACAAAGGTTAAATATTATACTTTTGTAGGCTTTCAGGTTATATTTTTCTTACTGTTGAGGTATGATTGCCATATAACATGATAGTTTCAGGTATGCGAGATAAGGACTCACTATGGGCATACGTTGCAAAGTGATCACCCTGTAAGTCTAGTTAGCATCCGTCATCATACAGAGTTACAAAGTTTACTCCTTATGACGAGAACTTAAGGTTTGCAAATATTTTCTCCCATTCAGTACGTTGTGTTTTCATTTTGTTGATGATTTCCTTTGTTGTGCAGAGGATTTGGGATTTGATGTAATCCCATTTGTCTCTTTCTACTTTTGGAGTCAGATCCAAAACATCATGGCTAAGACTGAGTCAAGGAGCCTCCCGCGTATGTTCCTTCTAAGAGTTTTATGGTTTCAGTTCTTACACTCAAGTCTTTACATCCATTTTGAGTTAATTTTTGTGTATAGTGAAGGTGGTGCTAGTGGTAAAGAACCCGCTGCCAGTGCAGGTGAAGTGAGAGACGTGGGTTCGATCCCTGGGTCGGGAAGATCCCCGGGAGAAGGCAATGACAACACACTCCAGTATTCTTGCCTGGAGAATCCCAGGGACCAAGGAGCCTGGCGGGCTACAGCCCATGGGCTCGCTGAGTCAGACACGGCTGAAGTGCCTTAGCACACGCACACACACGTAGTGTCAGCTGGCGGTCCAGTTTCATCCTTTGCGTGTGGCTGTCCTGTGTCCCCAGCACCGTTCACTGAAGAGGCTGTCCTTTCCCAGCTGCACCTGTTTGACTCTCTTATCGTGAACTTATTGACCCTATGTGTGTGGCTTTGTTTCTGGGCTCTCTTCTGTTCCATCGCCCTGTGTATGTGCTTGGATGCCCATCAGGGGCAGCTTTTATTTTGTTTTATTTACTGTTGTCTGTGCTGGGCCTTTGTTGCTGCCTGCGGGTTGTTCCCTCGTTGAGGCAAGTGGAGGCCGCTCTCTAGCTGCCGCGCTGAGCTCCTCGCTGCCGGGGTTTCTCTGACTGTGGAGCGCGGGCTTAGTCACGGGCGCGGGCTTAGTCGCGGGCGCGGGCTCTAGGGCTCCCAGTTTCCAGGAGCTGCAGCGCGCGGGCTGAGTAGTCGTGGGCGCGGGCTCTGGAGCACAGGCTCAGGAGCTGGGCGGCACACGGGTACCTGCTCCATCACGTGTGGGATCTTCCCGAACCTGGGACTGAACCCGCGTCTCCTGCACGGGCAGGCAGATTCTTCACCACTGAGCCTCCAGGACGCCCCCAATGCTATCTTGATTACTACAGCCTTGTAATGTGGTTTGAAATTAGGGAGCATATGCTGCCTCCTCCACCTCCTGAAGATTTATTTTAGCTCCTGAGGGTCTTTTGTGGCTCCAAACAGACTTTAGTGCTGTCTGTTCTACTTCTGTGAAAAACGTCATTGGAATATTCTTGGAGATCGCACTGGATCTCTAGATTTCTCTCGGTAGTACGGGCATTTAACATTGTTAATTCCTATGAGCACAGATGTCTTTTCATTTATTTGTGTCTTCTTCAGTTTGTTTCATCAGTGTCTTATACTTTTTAGTGTACAGACGTCTCACCTCCATGGTTAAATTTATTTCTAGGTATTTTATTCTTTTTTCCTTCATTTTTCTTTCTGATAGTTTATTATTAGAGTATAGAATCACAGGAGATTTTTGTATATTGATTTTATATCCTTCAACTGTACTATATTCATTGATTACTTCCAGCAGTTTTTTTAGTCTAATAGGGTTTTCTATACATATTATCATGTAATCTTCCAGTAATTTTAACTTTTCCTTTCTGATTTGGATGTTTGTTTATTTGTTTTTGCCTAAATGCTCTGGCTAGGACTTTCAGTACTGTGGTGAATAAAAGTGGCCTTGTCTTATTTCAGATCTTAGAGGGAAAGCTTGCGGGTTTTCAGCATTGACTGTGATGTTAGCTACGGGCTTGTCACTTATGGCCTTTATTATGTTGAGAGACATTCTTCCATACCCGCTTTGTTGAGTTTTTTATCATAGGTCGGTATTGAATTTTGTCACATTCTTTTTCTGCATGTACTGAGATGATAATATGGGTTTTGCACTTCATTTTGTTAATATGGTTCATCGTGCTGACTGATTCATCAGTGTTGCCTCGTCCTTCTATCCCTGGAATAACTATCATTTGAGCATGGTGTGCGACTTTTCTAATGCCTTGTTGAATTTAACCTGCCCATGCTTTGTTGAGAACATCTTAATCTCTGTTCCTTAGTGACACTGGCAGTAGTTCTCTCTTTCGTGTTCTTTCCTGCTTTGGCATCAGGCTAATGCTGGTGCTATTGGATGAGTTTGAAAGTGTTTTCTTTTTTGCTGTTGTTTGTTTCTTGAAAGAATTTCAGAAGGATTGGTGTTCATTCTACGAATGTTTGGTAGAAGTCTCCAGTGAAGTGATCAGGCTCTGGACTTTGGTTTATTGGACGGTTTTCAATTATCAGTTCAATTTTTTGTTGCTAGTAATTATTTTGTTCATCACCCAAAGATGAACTCCCCAGGTCGGTAGGTGCCCAGTATGCTACTGAAGAAGGATGGAGAAACAGCTACAGAGAGAATGAAGGGGCTGAGCCAAAATGAAAACAGTGCCCAGCTGTGGATGTGACCACTGATGGAAGTAACATCTGATGCTGTGAAGAACAATACTGAATAAGAACCTGGAATGTTAGGTCCATGAATCAAGGCAAATTGGAAGTGGTCAAACAGGAGACGGCAAGAGTGACTGTGGACGTTTTGGGAATCAGTGAAGTAAAATGGATGGAATGGGCGAATTTAATTACAATGACCATTATATCTACTACTGTGGGCAAGAATCCCTTAGAAGGAATAGAGTAGCCATCATGGTCAAAAAAAGTCCAAACTGCAGTGCCTAGATGCAATCTCAGAAGCGACAGAATGATCTGTTTCTTTCCAAGGCAAACCGTTCAATATCATGGTAATCCAAGTCTATGCCCCTGTCAGTAATGCTAAAGAAGCTGAAGTTGAACGATTCTATGAAAATCTATAAGGCCTTCTAGAACTAGCACCCCAAAAAGATGTCCTTTTCATCACTGGGGACTGGAATGCAAAAGTAGAAAGTCAAGAAATACCTTGTTCAGTTCAGTCCAGTCACTCAGTTGTGTCTGACTCTTTGTGACCCCATGAACCACAGCACGCCAGGCCTCCCTGACCATCACCAACTCCCAGGGTACACCCTAACCCATGTCCATTGAGTCAGTAATGCCATCCAACCATCTCATCCTCGGTCATCCCCTTCTCCTGCCTTCAGTCTTTCCCAGCATCGGGGTCTTTTCAAATGAGTCAGCTCTCCACATCAGGTGGCCAAAGTATTAGAGCTTCAGCTTCAGCATCAGTCCTTCCAATGAATAGGACTGATCTCCTTTAGGATGGACTGGTTGGATCTCCTTGCAATCCAAGGGACTCTCAAGAGTCTTCTCTAGCACCATAGTTCAAAAGCATCAATTCTTCAATGCTCAGCTTTCTTTATAGTCCAACTCTCACATCCATACATGACCACTGGAAAAACCATAGCCTTGACTAGACAGACCTTTGTTGGCAAAGTAATGTCTCTGCTTTTCAATATACTATCTAGGTTGTTCATAACGTTCCTTCCTAAGAGTAAGCGTCTTTTAATTTCATGGCTGCAGTCACCACCTGCAGTGATTTTGGAGCCCAGAAAAATAAAGTCAACCACTGTTTCCACCGTTTTCCCACCTATTTCTCAAAGTGATGGGACCAGATGCCATTATCTTACAAATACCTGGAATAACAGGCAAATTTGGCCTTGGAATACAGAATGAAGCAGGGCAAAGTCTAATGGAGTTTTGCCAAGAGAATGCACTGGTCATAGCAAACAACCTCTTCCAATAGCACAAGAAAACTCTACACATGGACATCACCAGATGGTCAATACTGAAATCAGACTGATTAAATACTTTGCAGTCAAAGATGGAGAAGCTCTACACAGTCAGCAAAAACAAGGCCAGGAGCTGACTATGGCTCAGATCATGAACTCTTTATTACCAAATTCAGACTTAAATTGAAGAAAGTGGGGAAAACCATAAGACCATTAAATCAAATCCCTTATGATTATACAGTGGAAGTAACAAATAGATTCAAGGGATTAGATATGATACAGTGCCTGAAGAACTATGGATGGAGATGTGTAACATTGAACTGGAGGCAGTGATCAAAACCATCCCCAAGAATAAGAAATGAAAAAAGTCAAAATGCTTGTCTTAGGAGGCCTTACAAATAGCTGAGAAAAGAAGAGAAGTGAAAGGTAAAGGAGGAAAGGAGAGATACACCCATCTGAATGCAGAGATTCAAAGAAGAGCAAGGAGAGGGAAGAAAGCCTTCCTCAGTGGTCAGTGCAAAGAAATAGAGGGAAACAGTAGAATGGGAAAGTCTGGAGATCTCTTCAAGAAAATTAGAGATACCAAAGGAACATTTCATGCAAAGATGGGCTCAATAAAGGACAGAAATGGTATGGACCTAACAGAAGCAGAAGATATTAAGAAAAGGTGGCAAGAATACACAGAAAGATCCTAAGGACCCAGATAACCACAATGGTGTGATCACTCACCTGGAGCCAGACATCCTGGAGTGTGAAGTCAAGTGGGTCTTAGGAAGCATCACTACAAACAAAGCTAGCGGAGATGATAGAATTCCAGCTGAACTATTTCACGTCCAAATAGATGATGCTGTGAAAGTGTGCTGCACTCAATATGCCAGCAAATTTGGAAAACTCGGCAGTGGCCACAGGACTAGAAAAGGTCACTTTTCATTCCAACCCCAAAGAAAGGCAATGCCAAAAAATGTTCAAACTACTGCACAATTGCACTCATCTCACACGCTAGCAAAATAATGCTCAAAATTCTCCAAGTCAGGCTTCAACAGTTTGTGAACCAAGAACTTCCAGATGTTCGAGCTGGATTTAGAAAAGGCAGACGAACTAGAGATGAAATTGCCAACATGCATTGGATCATAGAAAAAGCAAGGGAATTCCAGAAAAACACCTGCAGCTGCTTCATTGACTTCACTAAAGCCTTTGACTATGTGGATCACAATAAACTGTGGAAAATTCTGAAAGAGATGGAAATACCAGACCACCTGACCTGCCTCCTGAGAAATCTGTTTGTAGGTCAGGAAGCAACAGTTAGAACCAGACTTGAAACATCAGACTGGTTCCAAATCAGGAAAGGAGTACATCAAGTTTGTATACTGTCACCCTGCTTATTTAACTTCTATGCAGAGTATATCATGAGAAACTCTGGGCTGGATGAAGCACAAGCTGGAATCAAGATTGCAGGGAGAAAAATCAATAACCTCAGGTATGCAGATGACACCACCCTTATGGCAGAAAGTGAACAGGAACTAAAGATCTTCTTGAAGAAGGTGAAAGAGGAGAGTGAAAAAGCTGTTTTAAAATTCAGCATTCAGAACACTAAGATCATGGTATCTGGTTTCATCACATCATGGCAAATAGATGGGGAAACAATAGAAACAGTTAGAGACTTTATTTTGGGGGGCTCCAAAAATCACTGCAGATGGTGACTGCAGCCATGAAATTAAAAGATGCTTGCTCCTTGGAAGAAAAGTTATGACCAACACAATAACCTCAGGTATGCAGATGACACCACCCTTATGGCAGAAAGTGAATAGGAACTAAAGATCTTCTTGAAGAAGGTGAAAGAGGAGAGTGAAAAAGCTGTTTTAAAATTCAGCATTCAGAACACTAAGATCATGGTATCTGGTTCCATCACATCATGGCAAATAGATGGGGAAACAATAGAAACAGTTAGAGACTTTATTTTGGGGGGCTCCAAAAATCACTGCAGATGGTGACTGCAGCCATGAAATTAAAAGATGCTTGCTCCTTGGAAGAAAAGTTATGACCAACGTAAACAGCATATTAAAAAACATTACTTTGCCAACAAAGGTCTGTCTATTCAAAGCTATGGTTTTTCCAGTGTTCATGTATGGATGTGAGAGCTGGACCATAAAGAAAGCTAAGCACCAAAGAGTTGATGCTTTTGAACTGTGGTGTTGAAGGAGACTCTTGAGAGTCCCGTGGACTGCAAGGACATGCAACCAGTCCATCCTAAAGTAGATCAGTCCTGAGTATTCATTGGAAGGACTGATACTGAAGCTGAAGCTCCAATACTTTGGCCACCTGATGCGAAGAACTGATTCATTTGAAAAGCCCCTCGTGCTGGGAAAGATTGAAGGCAGGAGAAGGGGATGACAGAGGATGAGACGGTTGGATGGCAGCACAGACGCAATGGACGTTAGTTTGAGTGAGCTCTGGGAGCTGGTGATGGGCAGGGGGCCCTGGCATGCTGCAGTCCATGGGGTCGCAAAGAGTCGGACACGACTGAGCGACTGAAGTGAATTAGTCTGTTTAGGTTTTCCAGTTTTTCATAATTCAGTCTTGGAAGATTACATGTTTCTGGGAAGTTGTCCATTTCTTCTCTGTTGTCAAATCTGTTGGCATATAATTATTTGTAGATATCTCTTTGTGATCCTTTGTATATCTGTGGTGTCTGTTGTAACATCCCTTGTTTCATGTGTGACTTCATTGAATCCTTTCTTTTTTTTTTTTTGATGAGTCCAGCTAAAAGTTTGTATCTTTCAGAGAACCAGTTCTTAGTTCAATTCTTTTCTTTTCTCTTTTTAGTCCCTATTTCATTCATTTTGACCGTTATTTCCTTTCTTCTACTATTTTGTTCTTTTTTGTTTGTTTGTTTTTTCCTGGGTACTTGAGATGTGAAGTTTGTTTGAGATTATTTTTAGTTTTGAGGTGCATACTTACCAGTATGAACTCTTCTAGAACTGCTTTTGCTGCATCCCACAAAGTTTGGTGTGTTGTGTTTCTGTTTTCATTTTTCTGAAGGTGTTTTTTTTTTTTTTCTCTCTTTTGATTTGTCCATTGACACACTAGTTGCTCCATATCATGTTGCTTAATCTCCACGTGTTTGTGGATTTTCCAGGTTTGTCTTGTAATTGATTTCTGGTTTCATATCATTTTGATCAGAAAAGATGTTTGTTATGATTTTAGTCTCTTTAAATATATTAGGATTTGATATGACCAAACATATGCTGTCTCCTAGAGAAAGTCTCGTGTGCACGTGAGAAGACTGTACTCGCTTCTTTTGGATGAAGCGTTCTGTAAATATCTATTATGTCTACCGTGTCATTTAAGGCTCATGCCTACTCATTGATGTAAGTGGGGTATTGAAGTCCCTTACTATTATTGTATTGCTGTCTGTCTCTCCCTTAGGTCTATCAGTATTTGCTCTATAAATTTAAGTTCTCCTAAGTTGGAGGCATAAATATTTTCAAATGTCATATCGTTTTCAAATATTTTAAAATGTCGATCACTGTTGGCTTGTCCCCTTTATAATATGCAATGCCCACCTTTGTCTGTGGTTACAATCTTTGTTTTAAAGTCTGTTTTATTAAATATAAGCATGCCACCTCTGCTCTCTGTTGCTTTGCATGTTCATGGAATGCCTTTTCTGTGTCTTCACTTCTAGTCTGTATGTGTCCCTCCGTTTGAAATGAGTCTCTTAGAAAGCATGGAGATGGGTTTTATCTTTTAAATCCGTGCAGCCAGTCTGTGTCTTGATTGAAGAATGGCATGCGTGTTAGAGTGTGATTGTTGGCAGACGCACACTCAGCCAGGTTCAGAATTGTTTTCTGCTGGTTCTGCAGCTCCTCTCTGGCCCTTTCTTCTCCTCTTGCTCTCTCCCTCCTTGGCTTGATGACTCTCTTTAGGGCTACGCTTAGCTTCCTTTCTCACTATGTTTTGTGCATTTACTATATTTTTTGCTTTGTGGTTACCATGAGGCTTACATATAACAACCTGTATTTGTAACGGAATATTTTAAGTTGGTAACAACTTAAGCTTGAACATGTTCTAAAGCCCTACATTGTTCTCCTCCCCTACCACATTCTGTATTTTTGATGTCAAATTTTTATCACTTTATTTATCCCTTAATAACTACTGTGTGTGCATGTATGCTGTCACTTCAGTTGTCTCCAACTCTTTGCGACCCTACGGCCTACAGCCCGACAGGCTCCTGTGTCCATGGGATTCTCCAGGCAGAATTACTGGAGTGAGTTGCCATGCTCTCCTCCAGGGGATCTTCCCAAGCCAGGGATCGAACCTGCAGCTCCTACATTGCAGGCGGATTCTTTATTGCTGAGCCACTGGGGAAGCCACAGTTTTAGTTATCTTTATTCCTTTGTCTTTTAATGTTTATCCAGCTTTATAAGTGATTGATCTACTACCTTCAGTATATACTTCTTCTTACCAGTCAGATGTACCCTCTCACATGCATTCCAGTTATAATTTCTTCTCAGCTTAGAGAAGTGCTGTAACATTCCTTTTAAGGTCAGTTTAGTGATGATGAACTAAAAGGGAAGTCTTGCTTGTCTGAAACCCTTCATCTGTCCTTCAGTTCTGAATAACTTTACGAGACAGAGTATTCTTGGTTGGAACTGTTTTCCTGTTAGCCCTTTAAATATATTAATATTATGCTTCTGGCCTGCAAAGTTGCTGCTGAAAAATCTGCTAACAGTCATAGGGGAGTTACCTTGCACACGAGAAGTTGCTTTCCTCCTGAAGCTTTTAGATTCTCTCTTGTCTTTAACCTTTGACGTGTTAGTTATAATGTGTCTTGGGCCTCACTGGGCTCATCTTATTTGGGTCTTGAGGCTTTCCGGATCTGGATGTCTGTTTCCTTCCCCAGATTAGGGAGCTTTTCAGCCACTATTTTCTTCAGGTGATTAAGGAAATGGCAACCCACTCCAGTACTCTTGCCTGGAAAATTCCATTGACTGAGGAGCCTGGTAGGAAGTCCACGGGGTTGCAAAGAGTCGGACACAACTGAGCGGCCTCACTACCTTCTCTTCTCCTAGTGGGAGCCCTATAAAGCAGACATTTGATGTTCCAGCAGCATCTGTTTGCTGTTGTTCTGTGAATCCCTTAAGTTATCTTCACTTTTAAAACATTCTTTGCTGTTCTGAGTGGGTGAGTTCCACGCCCCGTCTTCAGGCTGAGCGATCCTTAGTGCTGCTTCCTCTCGCCTTCTGTTGCCCCCTCTCTGCCATATCCCCCAGCCCCGCCGCCGTAACCCCCAGCCCGGCCACCGTGTCCCCCAGCCCGGCCGCCGTATCCCTCAGCTCTGTGATGTCTGGCACTTTCATATGCTTTCTGTCTCTCAGCTGAAGTTCTCACTGTGTTCATCCATTCTTCTTTCAAGTTTAGTGAACGGTTCATCCATTCTTCTTTCAAGTTTAGTGAACACCTTTATGACCACAACTTAGGACTCTTTATCAGGCAGATTGCTTGTCTCCTTTTAATTTTTTTTTTCCTGAGATTTTCTCTTAGCCTTCCTTTGGAACCCATTCTTGTGTTTTCTCATTTCTCTTGGCTGGGTGTGTTTCTATCTGTAGATGAAACCGCCACCTCTCCCAGTCGTGAAGGCGTAGCCTTGTGTCAGAGATGAAGCTTATTCACCCTTGTCCTAGCTCTTGGCTGTCCCTTGAGGCTTTGAGATTGTCCAAGTGGCCTATTTTACTTTTTACTAGCTCTCAGATTTTGAGGGTGTTCCAAGACCTGTCAGAGTCCCGAGAGGTGCAATCACAGCACCTAGATTCAGGCTGGTTGGGCACCACGCCTTCAGGCAGCAACTTTAAAGTATGCAAATATGTTATGCAAATATGAGTCCTGTGGTTCAGCCCTACTGGCCACCGGGTCCCAGTGGGTCTCACCTCGTGGTGAGTTTGTTGTCCCAGCCTCTCTGACCCACTTCAGTGTGACCTTTTCCTCATTTTCCATATGTGCAGGAGTTGCTCGGCTAGTTTTCAGACCTTTATTCGTGGAAATTGTTCCTCGCGTGGCTGTAGATCTGATATGTCCGTGGGAGGAGGTGAGTTCAGGATCTCGGTGAATTGCCCTCTCGGTGAATTCCACCTCCTCAGGTTCACTTTATGTTCCATTTTCTCCTTCCTTTCCATTCCCCAAAGCTTATAAGCTCTTCTCTGAGCCCTGCAAGATGCCTGGGATTTTTTTGTTTTGTTTTTATGATCATTCCAGAGACTTGGACGATAGCACAGAAAGAAGCCCCCTTCCTTCTTAATGTCCTTCAGCAGATTCTGAAAGTTCTTGGCTTCCTAGCCCTCAGCTGCTGTGCTCTGAAGGCCCACAGGCTGAACCTGTGCCTGGGCTCTGACCTGCGGGGGAGATGACGGGAGAGGTGTATTCACGGGTTAAAAACCGAGATGCCCAGAACGAAGGGCATTAATTCAAAATGTCGAGGGTTATAGGAATGAAGGTGTTCAACACAGCGATTGGAAGCAAACCACATGTTCACTGAATATAAGAAGGACATGATAAAGTAAATAGTCATTAAACCAATTAATAAACCAAGAGCACTTTGCCCTTATGTTATGGAGGCCAGCTGGAGACATGGAATAAGACTTCTGTGAAATGAAATGGAGAGGAGAGGAGGCAACCCTATTTTACAAATGTGCATTTTGTGGTAATACCTGAGGAAAATTTGGATCGGAAAAGGGAATGGGAATAAAGTGATAATAAATAAATGTTTGAGTAATTGGATTATTATATTTCTTGTTCTTTACTTTATATTACTTTAATATAATTCAATAAGTGCTTTCTTTTGAAGGGAGGCTCAGCCATTGCCTTTCTCCCTGCAGTCTGCAGCCTGAGTCTCGGCTGAGTCTCGGCTGAGTTACACCAAGCAGTCTTGTCTCTGGTGACAGCCTAGCTCTTTTCTCTCTAATTTGTTGTTCCTCAAAGTATGCTTTTTATATCATCTAAATCAGCCTTTGGGGATGGAGCTAAGGAATTTGCCTTGTAAGCAAATTCCTGGGTGATCCTCATACTCACTAAAGTTTAGAGCAAAATAATTTTTTAGGAAAAGCCCTCAAGGAAAAGCACACGGATTTCTGTGACCTGTATTATCTCTTAAAGCAAAATGAATCCCCTGGAATTGTGCCGTGCAAGTATGTGTGTGTCTAAAGACTCAGTGAACAGAGTGTTGTTATCCTCAGACCTTTCTTTAGGAACTTTCATTTATGATTTAATAATTCCCCTGGAACGCTGTCTTCCGAGCAAGCTGTCCTCCCATGGGACTGCTGTGTGCTCTCCCTCCGCTTTGAGGCCTGCCTTCCAAAGTTAGGGCCGACCGCCGAGGACGCAGCCCACTGATTCCCGATCTCAAGAAAGCAGCAAGCGTGAGACTCTGGAGCTCTAAGGCTGGCCAGGCGGTTCAGTGTTCCTTATTTCTCTACCATGCCCAGAAGTACGCAGTCGTCAGCCCGAGGCATCCAGGCCTCAGAGCGAGGATGCAGTCTGTCCTCGGCTGCCCCCCGTCCCGCAGGGAGCCCCTGAGGAGCCCCTGAGGAGCGCCGTGGGCGGGGAGCCCCGGGGGAGCCCCTGAGGAGCACCGCAGGCAGGGAGCCCCAGGGGGAGCCCCTGACGAGCACCGCAGGCAGGGAGCTCCTCTGGCGAGGGGCATGCCCTCGCCCTCCAGAGACTCACCCACAGAGTGCCTTTCCCTCAAGGCAGGAGCTGAGAGCCACATGTGCAGCCCAGTCAGAACGGGAAGGCGGCTTCCGGAGGGGCAGGAGTTTCCCGTCTTTTCCAGGAACGTAAAACATGAGCATGTTTCCTAAGAGCAGCAGGGCCTTTCCTCGGGGCTCGGGGCTCTCGTGGGACGCCCTCCTCACCCGTTTCTTGGGTGGGCTCCGTGATGTCGACGCGTGGAGCAGGCTGGGGTCCAGCCGAGCCGCGTGGTGTCAGCAGGCCCCTAGCCCTGCTAACCCACAGCCCCCAGCGCGTGAACGCAGCGTCCCTCACCTCCTGTGTGTGTGAGCTATTCAAAACACTCATGCTTTCCTTTATAATCATCTGTAATTCCTGTCCAGGATAAAATAATTACCTGGATTTTCACAGAATTCATGAATATTAATCAAATCACTAATAACCCACTCTCCTAAACAGTAGGGGTTCCATTAAGTAGCACACTGAACACAAGGCCCAAATTTATTTTCAGAGCTTTGAAGATAAATTATGAAGCCTCCCACACCGTGATCTCTCCTGTAGCAAAGGAAAAGGAAGTTTGAGGGTCCAGTTGCCAGGGCAGCCAAGGAGGCCAGCGCCCTGGGCCGGGAGGCCCTCTGCAGATTCCTCTATGAGGTACAGCGAGTTGAAGAACCAGGCTGAGGCTCCCCCAAGGCTGGGCCAGTGGCGGTCGTTGTCCAGGCCTGCGGTCTCCCTTGCCCGTGAAGGGGAAACGCTTCAGTTGGGGTCTGATTCTTTAAGAATGCGTGCTCAGCCATGTCTGAGCCTTCACTGCCTGTTGGACTGTAGCCCACCAGGCTCCTCTGTCCGTGGGATGTCCCAGGCAAGAATACTGGAGCGTGTGGCCGTTTCCTTCTCCAGGGGATCTTCCCGACCCAGGGACTGAACCCGTGTCTCTTGTGTCTCAGTGTAGGCACTGCTTCTTTAAAGCCATGCGTCATCCCTTCATCCATTACCTTCAGCAAGAAGCTTGAGAGAGGTCCAGACCACTACTGGAAGCCCTCAAAACTTCCTTCTCTTTCTTTCTCTCCAGTCAAACAGAATGGTTCACTTTTCAGTGCAAAAGAGATTGTTTAAAGTGCAGAAAGCTTCCTTTAAAAAATCGAAAGCTCCAGTCTTCCTTCTTCCTCCCTGCACTGCAGTTTCTGCAGAATGAGACAAGCCCAGGTGCCAGGGTTGGGGGGCCCCTGAGTCCCACGTGGGCACAGCATCCGGGGAGGAGGGCGGCATCTCCAGCTGAGCCTGATGCACCAAACCAGGGCAGGGGGCTGCAGGGGTGGAGGGGGGCGCATCTCAGCGCTGAGCCCAGTACACCAGACCCCAGGGTGGAGGCCCCCAGGAGTGCGGGGTGGCAGGGTATCTCTGGCTCAGCCAGGTGCCCCAAGCCAGGGTGGGGCCTGTAGGAGCAGAGGGGCTCTGCAGAGAAGGGTGGTCCGAGCCCAGGTTGAGGGGTGTCTGTAGGGGAGCGCCGGGCCAAGCTGGGTGAGGAGGTTGTCCGTGCAGGGGCAGCCCTATGTCAGAGCAGAGCTCACGAAGAAGAGAGGGCAGGGTGTCCCCGGTGCTGCAGAGACCGATGATCCCTTGCATCCAGGGAGGCTGATAGCTGCATATACCAATGATATGGAGTCCAGACTCTTTTCCTCTCGGGGAGGGGGTTGCAAATGGGGAGAGGAAGAAAGGAAGAATCAGCTCTCTGGTGCTGACTGGACTTGGGCAGGTCAGTGGGAATCGTGTGCACACGCGCACACACACACACACACACACACACACACACACACATCGCCTACCTTCGTCCAGTGAGATGCCAGAACCAATGATGATCCTGATAGCCGGATCTTGGTCTCGAAAAGCCATCTGCCGCTGGAAGAGACCAGGGCTTACTGGGGAAATGGCTGATCCTAGGGCTGGGCTAGGGAAAGTACAAGATGAACCTGAAACACTTTGAGTTTCAGGAAGTGACAGTGATCAGAGATTGATGGTCACAAAGATGCAAACAGTGGCTCCCACGGGCAGATGGAGGACGACTTGTGCATCAGAATAAGAAGCTGGTGAAAGACTGTAACGCGTTAAAGGGAAGCCGAAACTACAGACCAGGAAACAAGGAAGCGAGACTTGATCAGAAGTAGTCCAATCGCACGAGTTCAGAGCACTTCTCCATAGACGCTCACTGCAGAAGGGAGAACGGTGCCTTTGCACTGGAAACATCTGCAGATGCCACCTCATCACGGGCCAAAGTGGACAGACGCTACCACGCCATCCGCCAGGAGACAAGTCAGAGCTGTGCCCCCTGATGAGAGGCCTTCAGAAGAACTGCTGTGATAGCCCTACGGAAAATGCCAAACGTGAACCCAACTACACATCGCCCTCAGGAAAACCCCCGCTGAGAAGCCCTCCAAAGGCAGCTGCCTGTCACCTCCCAAAGTTCACGGTCAGGAAAGTCAGACAAAGACGGGGGAACGGTTCCAGACTAGTCTCAGAGGCAGGCTCTCGGAATTCCGCGTGCGGCTCACAGTGGGTTCTGCAGAAACGGGTCCAGATGAGATGGGCTCTCGGAGCCAGGAGGGCTGGAGGCTGCAGGGGTTCAGAGTGCGGCCTGGGGGACGGGGGACGGGCCATGTCACCCCTGGGCTCCTCCAGGCGGTGCCTGACACGGTCGCTACCCAGCCACTCCTGGATTTTGTATGAATCGGGAGAGGTCTGGTCAGCAGCCTCCCCACAGCCCAGCTTGCTCATGCCATTCCTCTTCCCGTCACTGTGGCCTGAAGGGCGTGGAGCAGGAACCAGCTGGGCCTGATCCGGGGCGCTGTGCAGACTGGAATGGGAGAGGCAGCCAGTGGAGACTGCGAGAGGGAAGGAGCGGAGGTGAACGCTAGGGAGACGGGTGTGGGAGGGTGCCTTTAGCACGCCGCGTGCGCGTGTGGCCGTGGAACACGCACATCTCTTCTGAAGCTCTTGATTTACTTTCACCATTGAGCAGTGCTTGAAAATCTGTGATCTGAATAAGCTCTTGGCAGTCTGGTGGCAGAAAAATAATTCCTTCCTATTGTGGGTTTCCCAATATTTCTACCCAATTTGAGTATAAATCCTGGCATATACTTGAATTAGTAAGCAATGCTTTGTTCCCCCACACACATTCAGTCATTGTTCACATGAATTTTCATATCTGTTGGGAAGCATGGTTTAACATACTTGTTTTCCCAGAACCCTTTAAAAATCGAAATTTCTCTATGGCTGAAAAAGTAGATGGTAAATCGCTTTCACAGTTTCTGTGTCCTGGCCTCATCATAGCTGATTCAGGTGTCTCATAAATTTTTCCTGCAATGAGATAGACTCTATTTGCTTATGGATGCTAAATAAAAATATATAAGCTATTTTCCTACAATCCTGGGCTTTAGCCCATCCACTATTGAGTATTAGCATTTAAGATTTTATGAGTTCAAGCTCATACTATTTCAATAGAATCATACCAGATTTCCCCATCCTGAGTCCCTTTTATTTCTGATGAATAGATAAACAAGTGAGACACAGATTCTCTGAGTCCAGCAAAGGAGGTTCTAAAGAGCTTTAAAAGTGAAACTCATGCCGTCAAAGCAGTTTCCTGTTTCTCCCTGTATTTTCTGTTATAAGAATGTCATTTGAGATCATCTTTATAGTTTTAAATATAAAATTAGCACTTAGTAAGTAACAAAGTTTCAGCTGTGATGATGTCAAGGTCTGGAATGCCTGTACTAAATAAAGGCCAGTTGAGAACACCTGCTTGCTCTGCTCACATCAGATACTATCTGTCATTTTCTGTCTTTCTGGTTCTGGTATTTTCAGTGATTTTAGTCATAATTAGTAATACACAAAAATAGTTACTAATGATGTTTCAAATCCTTAGAAATAGACGCAGCGGAGTGCCCAGCGTTTCTCTGATGACTTACACAAGCGTCATTAACTCTTTTATACAGTGTCCTGCCTCTCCTGAAACAGCAAACTTGAAAATATTTAGCTTCTGAAAGCAAGTTTCCAGAGGTTGCTGGGAGGTAGATTGGTTGGAAGAGATGGATTAGCTACCCACATTTCAGTACTAATTACAGATAACAGGTCCCCTTTACACCTCCACCCTCTGGCTTAACTGTATTCCTTACAGAGAGTCTGGCCCAGACAAAGTCAGAAATCAGAGGTCGTGAGTGCTGGAAGCAGCTTTGGAGATCGTGTGGGAAGCCTCCCAACTGATGGTTTGAATGTTTTTGAGGAAATATCTGAGCAGACCCCCTGAGGACATGCAGATTAGGACATGCGTGCAGGACTCCCGGGACCCCCAGAAGTGGAGCTGGGTCTCTTGAGCTTCGAGGGTCCTTGAAATAAGACGACTCGCTGAAGACCATAGCACAAGCTGACGGACTCAGGACCTGAGCCTGAAATTCCAGGGAGTCCGGCCACCCCCGAGCTCCTTATCCAGAGCCCTGCTGCTGCCCAGCTGGTGTGGAGGCTTAAAAGAGACAGTCGCCTAAGGGGTCTGACAGCCGTAGAGTCACTCCGCTCAGCGTGGAGCTTCAGAGTCCTTCCCAGTTAACCGAAATCCACTCAACTGGCAGCATGCCGGGGTCCAGCCCTGGTGGATCCAGGGTGATTCGAAGGTGGGGATGGAGTCGGCGTCCTTGGAAAAATACATATTTAATTACAGATAGAGAGATTAGAAGCAGATAGTGTAGTAGGAAAAGTAGTGGAGAAAAAGAGACTGAATAACTGGTTTAAGTGGGATACTAATCACCACCTACGTAGGCCACAGGCGTAGGAGAGGAGGCACTGAGGCCTCCCCGGTCCGATCTTAGAAGCCCAGGCAGAATTAGCAGGCTTGGTGAGTACCCCCATACCAGATGGGAATTCCAGGAAAGTGAGGAGGAAGAAAGAAACGACACGGGAGAATCAGTCTTTCCAGAAACTGATCCCATTTCTTTATTTTTCAGGTTTTCTTATATACCTTTTGTTACATACAGAGATGAATACAGAGTCACGCGGGGGTCAGCAGTCCTGACCTTTATCAAAATCTGGTGATTTACATAAACAAAGGTCTTAGGGGTTTTACATCATCTTCAAGCCATTTCTGCCTGCTGACATTTACAACCCTTTCTTTCTGATAAACAAAAAACTTATTTTTTCCAAGGATTTTTTTTCTTAAAACAGGCACCACCCTCCAAATAAAGTTGCATCCCTATAGGGTGAGGGTGTAGTGAGTTACAATCAAGAAAGGAATTTATTTAACCCCAGGTTAACATGATCAGCCTTAAATGTTAATATTTATTTCTGCCGTATGCTATAATATTTATTATAAAGGCAGGGAATATGGAGACTTAGCAGCAAACATCAGCCCAACAAATGAAAATCCTTTCACCAGTGTTCCCCTTAAGATCTGTTTAGTCTTAAGATAGTGATGAAGTTACATTTTTACGTAGCAAGGACACAGTGATTTATAACAAAGTACAGTGGTCTATTACGAAGGAGAAAATTCATTAACTCAAAAACTCTAATATTGCTAACATCAAAAACTACTATATTTCCTTTTCTATATTCCAAATACATTGATTAATATATTCCCAGGTGCCTAAGGATATGGAAGCCTGGTGGCAGCCATTGACTCGACGAGAAGAAAAAGCCCTAATTAAGACTAATTAAACTAATTAAGACTTTTCAAAATTATCCAAACCTGTCTGTGCTGTTTACAGTTGAGAGGTTGTCACACAAGCTAGTCTGTCAGCAGAGGTTTGACCTGAGACACCCTTGTTCCACCCATACAGTTCCCAACCAACCCACTATACTAATAATTTCTAACTTCCCACGAGAATTTGCCTTTAGTAAGTCTAAAACATCTCGTGCCTCTCATGGCTGGAGGGCTGTTGTGGCTGAAGGAAACTATACAGGCAGGCTAGATAACCTTCAGAGGAGTCCCGTAAGCTGAAACACTCTTGTCACGCCCAGGAATTTTTATTGCCTTGGGGCTGTACGTTTACTCCTCCGAGAGAAGTGGTTATGGGGGAGAGCCCCCTGTAAAGTACTCTGGTTTGGGGGTAGATGCTTGGGAACAGGGGATTTCCTGAGGCTTGATCACGCCTCTGCGTACGCCGAAGCCTCCTTCCTCATGGTCTTGCCATGGGCGGAGTTCCTCACGCTGGCTCCCGGCAGCGGCACAGCAGTTTTACTCCGCAGAGGCCATCACTGACTCCACATCTCTGAACCTGACCAGAAAATCCCCGTTCAAACACGCTGCTGCATTTAATGTTGCTTCCCACCAATCATATAAATGTCTGGTTTTCAGACTCCAGGGTACAGAGCTTCCTGCAACGTGCTGTTAACACAGGGCAGGTAGATTGCAAAGGGGAAGTGCAGGCCTTGTGAAAGATGCAAGATCAGGAGGCTGGCAGAGGTGAGAGCTGCTCAGAGCCACGTGTGCCGCCAAGGCTCTGGTGAGTGACGCCTGCTGGAGTCCGGCTGATTGACAGCTGAGAGGCCAGGAAGCCCAGAGGCCCGACAGGCCAGTGAGCCCCCAACTAAACATTTGGGTGTGAAAGGGTGTCAGGAATCCCAGAGAGGCCTTTTAACACGTTTCTGTTAAATGATCCTCTCTGCACTGATACTGTGAAAAATCAAGAATCAAATGAAATAGAGTGTATGCTAAAACCAGTCCACTCTGAAGGAGATCAGCCCTGGGATTTCTTTGGAAGGAATGATGCTGAAGCTGAAACTCCAGTACTTTGGCCACCTCATGTGAAGAGTTGACTCATTGGAAAAGACTCTGATGCTGGGAGGGATTGGAGGCAGGAGGAGAGGGGACGACAGAGGATGAGATGGCTGGATGGCATCACGGACTCAATGGATGTGAGTCTGAGTGAACTCCGGGAGATCGTGATAAACAGGGAGGCCTGGCGTGCTGCGATTCATGGGTCGCAAAGAGTCGGACACGACTGAGCGACTGGACTGAACTGATCTGAAAGTACAATTTTGTTGGAAGTTTTACCGAAATCTGCACGGTTCTTAATTTCCCTGAATCCCGTGGGAGCTTGCTTTATTTGCATCATTTACTGTGAAATGTTGGTCCCTGTTTTATGTAAGTTCGTTTTAAATTGCTGTTTTCTTTCTCTTATTCGTTATCCTTCGATTACGAACATACCCTGCATTTCATTCTAACCTCACGAAGCAGAAGCTGCTTTTGTGTCTTGATCTTTACATCTGTCTGATTCCAAGTCACAGAGTTCCTTGAGAAGTCATTCTGCAGCTCTCCTGCTAGGGTTTTTCGGTCAGGTTCACAGATATGGAGTGTCAGTGATGGCCTCTGGGGAATAAAATTGTGCTACCAACTGAGTAAATTTTTATTAACTGGGAAGAACTTCTCTGCGACGCCATGCGCAGTGTAACTCAATATTGTTTTGAAAAATGGGAATGTCACTGAAACCAAAGGGCATGGACATGAAATAGATGAATCCTGGATTATTTATTGAATGCCTCTCCTAGACAGAGTTTCATAAAGTCCTATGTGGTTTCAGTAATTTGTAACTATGCATGTTTCGGCTCCTAGACCTTTCAATCATTAATGATCCTGCAACAGGAAATATCCTCCAAGACATTTTTACCCTGTTCAGTAATTAATCTAAGAAGGAACTATAACATTGACCTTTATAAGTAGATTGTTTGGGTTTATCCAGCAGCATGGAATTACTTTTAATGTGAACAGTTGATCCATTTCTTATTGGGATGTAACTGTGGCCATTAATTTTAGGATTCACATTAGGCCTCTCTCCTCTGTGTTAGCTGTTCATGGTTTCTCCCCCGACACGAAAGCTGAGTACCAGTGGTAAAGTAGGGCTACTGGTACGGTGACTATATCATTTATCCGAAATGTTAATGCTCTGTCAGGTCCAACTTTTTGCAACCCCATGAACTATACCCACCAGGCTCCTCTGTCCATAGGATTCTCCAGGCAAGAATAGTGGAATGGGTAGCGATTCCCTTCTCCAGGTCCTTCTGGACCCAAGGATTAAACCTGGGTCTCCTGCATTGCAGGAGGATTCCTTACCGTCTAAGCCTCCAGGAAAGCCCATGATCAAACTGGGGCCTTAGTGAGGGGGTGCTTTTAATATAGACACCAGGACAGCAACTGTGCACAGGGGTTACCCCAGTCCACAAGGACGTGTAGCCCCGGGCCTACTGGTGGCCTGCTTGCTGCTGTTGCTCAGGGCCCTGCCCCCCCGCCCCTTGTTGTTGCAGGGCTCCTGGTGCACACACAGCCCCTCCCCTGGGAGCCAGGTCTCGGCTCATCGATGCGCGCTGTACCCAGAGACCGCTTCTCCAGGAAGCAGGCTTTGCTGTCAGAGTCTGCACAGGGTCCCAGGCCCTGGACACTCAACTCTCTTCCTTCCTCATTGGTCGAGGTCTTTCTAAGAGACCAAAGCTGCAGGACATTCCAAGTGTGAAAACAGACACACCTCATTTAAGCATGCGACACTGAGCTCTGGGTGTGGGTGCACATGAGAGAGAGATTCAGATGTAGAAAAGGATTGAGAAAAGGCAAAGGAACCAGAGATCAAATTGCCAGCATCCACTGGATCATTGATAAAGCAAGAGAGTTCCAGAAAATCATCTACTTCTGCTTTATTGACAATGCTGAAGCCTTTGACTGTGTGGATCACAACAAACTGTGGGAAATTCTTAGAGATGGAAATACCAGACCACTGGACCTACCTATGCAGGTCAGGAAGCAACAGTTAGAACTGGACATGGAACAACAGACTGGTTCCAAATAGGAAAAGGAGTACGTCAAGATTTATTGACTATGCCAAAGCCTTTCAATGTGGATCACAATAAGCTATGGAAAATTCTGAAAGAGATGGGAATACCAGACCACCTGACCTGCCTCTTGAGAAATCTGTATGCAGGTCAATAAGCAACATTTAGAACTGGACATGGAACAACAGACTGGTTCCAAATAGGAAAAGGAGTACGTCAAGGCTGTATATTGTCACCCTGCTTATTTAACTTCTATGCAGAGTACATCATGAGAAATGCTGGGCTGGAAGAAACACAAGCTGGAATCAAGATTGCCGGGAGAAATATCAGTCACCTCAGATATGCAGATGACACCACCTTTATGGCAGAAAATGAAGAGGAGCTAAAGGGCTTCTTGATGAAGGTGAAAGAGGAGAGTGAAAAAGTTGGCTTAAAGTTCAACATTCAGAAAACGAAAATCATGGCATCTGGTTCCATCACTTCATGGGAAATAGATGGGTAAACAGTGGAAACAGTGTCAGACTTTATTTTGGGGGGCTCCAAAATCACTGCAGATGGTGACTGCAGCCATGAAATTAGAAGACCCTTACTCCCTGGAAGAAAAGTTATGAGCAACCTAGATAGCATATTCAAAAGCAGAGACATTACTTTGCCAACTAAGATCTGGCTAGTCAAGGCTATGGTTTTTCCTGTGGTCATGTGTGGATGTGAGAGTTGCACTGTGAAGAAGGCTGAGCTCTGAAGAATTGATGCTTTTGGACTGTGGTGTTGGAGAAGAATCTTGAGAGTCCCTTGGCCTGCAAGGAGATCCAACCAGTCCATTCTGAAGGAGATCAACCCTGGGTTTCTTTGGAGGGAATGATGCTGAAGCTGAAGCTTCAGTACTTTGGCCACCCCATGCGAAGAGTTGACTCAGTGGAAAAGACTCTGATGCTGGGAGGGATTGGGGGCAGGAGGAGAAGGGGACGACAGATGATGAGATAGCTGGATGGCATCACAGACTCAATGAATGTGAGTATGAGTGAACTCCGAGAGATGGTGATGAACAGGGAGGCCTGGCGTGCTGCGATTCATGGAGTCGCAAAAAATCGGACACAACTGAGCAATTGATCTGAACTGAACTTGTTGACACAACAAATGAAAAATCCTTTCACCAATATAATTCCTAGTCAAACCAATAATACTATACTAATAAACTTCTAACTTCTCAAAAGAGTCTGTATTTAGAAAGTTTTAAAGCATCCCATGCCTCTCACAGTTGGGAGGTTTTAAACAATCACATGCAGCCAGATGAACCTGATTAGGCAGGCTAGAGAACCTTCAGAGTTCGTAAGTTGAAACACTCTTGTCACGTCCAGGAATTTTTATTAACTGGAGCTGCAAGTTAACTCCTTTTCCGAGTAAATGGTTATGGGGGAGAAATGGTTATGGGAGAGAGCCCCCGGAAAATACTCTGGTTTTGGGGGTAGATGCTTGGGAACAGGGAGTTTCCTGAGGCTTGATCACGCCTTTGCGTATGCCAAGCTTCTTTCCTCATGACCTTTGCCATGGGCAGAGTTCCTCACACTGGCCCTCAGCTGGGAAGCAGTTTGTGGGGTTGCAAAGAGTTGGACACGACTTAGTGGCTGAATAACAATAATTTCTTCACTGCTACCCCCAAGAACCAATTTTTGCAAATTGTCCCCATTGAGAATGCATTTTTTTTAATAAGTGAATTGAGACATCTTGATTTATATGCAGAACTAACTAAAGCCTGGTTTGGGGTCCTGCATTCTCTATTGTGACCACTCCACCCTCACATATGATAACCCCTTCTCTTTAGAGAGAGAGACTGAGTCAGGAGAACTGGTGTCTGAGTTTAAATGCCCAGAGGATCAGCAAGCAGATGTGCAGACTTCAGTAGGTTTCTTACCTTCCACAAGCCAATTCTGTTCACATCAACATCACAAGATTATTTTAAACCTGAGGTGAAGCCAAACCTGGGACAGAGACTGGGGTTCATGAATATTCTGTTGCTCCTTCCAAGTCCTTCTGTGTACACCTTGGCACTGGCAGTGGAGAGGCATTGGCCCTTTGGGGCATGGCCTCAAGCTGTCCACACCCTATGATCAATGATAGAGTATAAGATTCTAGTCATCTTGGCCCAACAGGGAACAATTCTAAAATGCCACTCTAGCTATCACCAGGGTATCCCTTGGGTCTGGCCAAGGTTGTTGCTACGTCAGCATCTCAGCTCATCTCCCTCGGCCTATTCCTGCTGTATTCTGCTTCTTCTACAAATCTGGGGTCCAGAGATGCACTTGTATAAATATCCTACACACAGGACTCCATTTCAGAATCTGCTCCCCAGGGAAACTAAACTGCCACAAGTGGCAATATAAAGGTAATCAATAATCTACTGTTGGCCTTGTTTATGAATATAACCTTCTGAAGCATTTGCACATGAAGCTGTCAACTGAATCTGAGGCTGGAATTTTGCACAGTTCTTTCTGTACATAACTGAGCCTGGGCTTCCTGGCTTCAGGGATGCTGTGAAACATGAAAGAGACCACAGAAAAGAGCTCGCGGTCCTGAGCCAACCAGAGACCTGAACTCAGTAGAGGGCCTTGTTTAGTGTACTTTTGCTACATTTTGTGTGTGATCTCTCTAGCCCTTTGCATTTCTGCTCTGGGAGACCTGCATAACCTCCATCTAAGTGAAATGTCTCTCTCTCACTAGGCAAGTAAATAAATTCAACTTTGCTTTGGATCACTGTTTGATGATCTTTGTTTCTTACTATAAAAGTGACAGTGAAGTCGCTCAGTTGTGTCAGACTGTTTGCGACCCCATGGACTGTAGCTTGCCAGGCTTCTCCGTCCACGGGACTTTCCAGGCAAGGATACTGGAGTGGGATGCCATGCCCTTCTCCAGGGGATCTTCCCGACCAAGGGATTAAACCCCTGTCTCCTGCACTGCAGGCGGATTCTTTACCATCTGAGCCACCACGGAAGCCTGTTTCTTACTATTGAACATCACAAATCTGCCACAAATCTGAGGGAGGGAGGGAGTGTTCACCCCCTTCAAATCCCATTACCTCCTGCCTGGAGACCAGCCTCCTGAGGGAGATGCTCAGGTGGACAATCACACAAAAGGCAGGACATGCTGAGATGGGGGTGTTGAGTCATCAGACTGAAGTCACACCTGGATCCAGAACTGACCGGAAACGCCCTGTCCAGGGAGAAGAGTAAGCCCACACGTGGTTCTGCATCTGGGCTGATCTTATGCTTCAGTCTCAGAAATCAGCAGTTCTCAGCTGCTGTCGAAGACACCATATCTTTCCCCTGGCCAGCCCTGCACTAGAACCAGGGTCTCCAACTGAGGACCCAGAGTAGAGCTCCACCCCGTTCTCAGAGGAGCTCTGTTACAGTGAGGCCCTGAACACTGCCTGTTCCCTTTAACATTTAGGGTTCTGTGATGTCAAACCCATAACTTTTTGACTGAAGTTTCTCAGACTTCAACTTTTCATTTTTAAGTCACCCAGCATGTGGGCATTCATTATTTTATTCCAACTGCATCTGTCAAAGCCTTTTCAAAAAACCAGCATGGAGGGCCAAATAATGGGTTTCACTTTGCAAGAGGTCATGTAAATGGCCCATCAACACATCCCCCAGGCCTGGTAAAGCTTGTAGCCAAGCTCCAGTGGAGTTTGGAAATGAAAGCCCCAGTAATCTCGTTCCAGGGCTACAAACCACGATTACCTACCCATCCTTGGCAGTCAGATGACTCCCTAAGATCAGCCCCCTCCTTTCAAACTGATTTCCTTATCTGCAGGATAAGGAAGGTGACCTTCAGCCCTTAGCTTTCTCCAGGCTTTTAAACAATGCTGCTTCTTATGAAGCTTCTGTTGAGGATTTTGTGGATATGAGACACAACAAAACATTTTTTGCTATGCCCTTATTTCATTTTTCAGTTTAAAACAATCACAAAAGGTAGATCTGCAATTTTTGCCCAAAATAAGTTGAGTGGATGCTAAATAAGAAAGTGCAAAAATCAGAGGAGCATCACTGTATGTAACTCACTCCTTTAGAGTTGGTTCTGGTGGAGACCTGCTAGTGAGAATTATTCTAATAGGAGTCATCATGAGCAGGGTTGAAGAAAGTCCAATTGTTGTGGAGAATACTGGGGTCAGGGAGCGGGTGGGGGCAGTGAATGCTATTTTTCCAAGAAAGCAGTGATGATTAACGAAACTGTACAGAAGAAGCAGCCAGCCCATTGTCAGTTTGATAGAGAGAACTGCATTTCAACTTAAACTTCTCAGGGACTTTAAATCTGCCATCATAAAATAGGTTGCTCAGGTAACATAGACGATAACATGAAATGCAGGTTCAGTTACACTGCATACTTGATGTGCTCCACTGAGTTTTTCAAAATGCATATGGAAAGTCCCAGATGGCTCAGTGGTAAAGAGTCTGCCTTTCAATGCAAGAGCCACAGGAGACTCCACTTTGATCCCTGGAGGAGGAATTGGCAACCCACTTCAGTACTCTTGTCTAGATAATCCCATGGACAGAGGAGCCTGGTGGGCCTACAGTCCACAGGTCACAAAGAATCAGATGTAACTGAGCACTCAGTACGCTTGGAAAGTCCCACTGAAAATTCCATCCCTCCATAGATGGTCTTAACACTAAGAGAACCTCAGAGCCAGGCAAGGAAAACTGAACTGTTCATTATCTCTTTCTTCATTTTGGTTATCAGGGGGCATCAGCTATTTATACTTTATAAACAAGTGCTTTTACAGTCATCATGTTAGTCTTCACCATACACGTAAGGTGTGTGTTCTTATCCAGAATGTAAAGATATACAACTGAGACTTAGAAAGGATGAAGATCTTTTAGTGGCAGCTCCACAAGTACTCTGGTCTGGTAAACTCCAGGTGCAGTGCCCTTTCCCTGAAACCTCTATTCTGAACCCAGCTTGAGTTGGCCTCTGCCCTGGGCTCCCTCGGTACAGTAGGTAACACATGGAGAAATACCAATGGGTCAAGGAAATCATATTATGAATATTCAGACCTTCCCTGAATATTCATTGGAAGGACTGATGCTGAAACTGAAGCTCTGATTCTTTGGCCACCTGATGCAAAGAGCTGACTCACTGGAAAAGACCCTGACGCTGGGAAAGATTGAAGGCAGGAGGAGAAGAGGACAGCAGAGGACAAGATAGTTGGATGGCATCACCAGCTAAATGGATACGAGTTTGAGCAAGCTCCAGGAGACAGTGAAGGACAGGGAAGCCTGGTATGCTGCAGTCTATGGGGCTGCAAAGAGTTAGACATGACTGAGCAGTTGAACACCACCGCCATCACACTGTCAGTATTTTTGGAGGTTTTTAGCAGTGCTGATGTACTGAGTTGTTGAAGTATTAAGCACATCTTCCTATATTATTACAGGCTCTATACTTCAATTTGATTCAATATTCCAAACATTTATTGCATCTGTGTAAATCAGCCAAACTTAGGCTTTTCTGGAACACAAATTTTATGTTATTAATACTGGAGGCTCAAAGGCAGCTCGAAATTTAATGCTGAGGGGACATCAAAGAAAGGACTCTTTGGACACTGTGCCAGTTGCATGCTCATTATCATACTAATGTCGCCCCTGCAAAGCCTTCAGTGACATCCTCGGATATATGCAAATATGCACTGGGAAAAAATGGAAATGTATGTAATGACACAGAGGTTATACTGGCCTATTAACATCACAAATCCCCATTTACAGCCCACTTTTAATTTAAGTGATCTTTCTATTAGGAGGACCACTTATGAAGTTAATCTGGAACAAAATCACAGCATGTCAATTAAACGGTGTGACAGTGAGACCACCATCAGTTGGCAACTCTTTGCAGATGTCTTAATTAGGCTTCTCAGTGGCAGGTTGACCGATGACATTCTGTGAAAGTCATTTTCAAGTTCGCATCTGAGGGCTCGCTTCTCCTTCAAACTTTTCCTCTTTTTCTTCTCTCTGTTTAAATCTTAGCTATTATGAGGCTTCCCTTTGTGCATTTTTTTCCCCAAAGACTTTATTATTTTTCTCATTTCTTCTTACTGTGAGTGAAAATGTGCTAGAGAGAATATTCCACTCCCAGGGGCTTGGGCACCGCAAGCCTTCATTTATTTGAAGTCTTTTGTTTTATCTTAAGTATTCGTATGAAATTTGCATTCTCTTTCTTAAAATACTCAGGCATATTTTAATATAAAATTTAACTTAAAATCATATGTGATGGTGGTTTAGTCGCTAAATCATGTTGAGCCCCATGGACTATAGCCCTCCAGTCTCCTCTGGAGGAGGAATTTCCCAGGCAAGAATAGTGGAGTGGGTTGCCATTTGCTTCTCCATGGGACCGTCTCAGCACAGGGATTGAACCCAAGTCTCCTGCATTGCAGGTGGATTCTTTACCTATTGAGCTGAAGTCACATAGTTCTGTATTTTTGTATCTTCTTGCCTCAGGCTAATGCTACGTGGGGAATGAAGAGGTGGAAAGCACAAGTTTTATCTAAAGTGAGTTTTGGAACCATTCAGACCTGAGTATAAAGCCGGCACTGCTATTTATTAAGCGTATGACTTCAGAAATGTGATTTAATCCAGACTGACCTCTCCCAAGCTAGGAATTCTTTTTTTTTTTTCCTTCCTCAGCTTTAATGAAATAAAATTGACATATAAGATTATATTGGAGTAGCAAATGGCAATTCACTCCAGTATTCCTGCCTGGAAAATCCCATGGACCAAGAAGCCAGGCAGGCTGCAGTCCATAAGATCACAAAGAGTTGGACACAACTGAGCAACTGGGCATGCATACATATTTTAAGATCATATGGTTACAAGATGTACATTGTGTTGAAGTGACCCACTTAAATATTGCAAAATTATTGCCACTATCTGTGTTCATGCTGACCACTCAGTCATGCCCAACTCTTTGAGACCCCATGGACTATAGCCCTCCAGGCTCCTCTGTTCATGGGATACTCCAGGTAAGAATACTGGAGTGGGCTGCTAGGCCCTCCTCTAGGGGATCTTCCCTATCCAGGCATCGAACTTGGATCTCCTGTGCCTCTTGCATTGGCAGGTGGACAGCTCACCACTGTGCCACCTGAATCTGCACCAGGTCAATTTGTCTAATACAATATTGTTAACTATAGTTACCAGGTTATACATTCAATTATCAGAGTTTATTCATCTTATAACTAGAAGTTTATACCCTTTGGTCAATATCTCTTTGTTTCTCCCACCTCTCAGTTCCTGATAAATATCATTCTTACATACTTGCATGAGTTCAGCTTTTTCAGATTCCACCTGTAAATGAGATCATACAGTATTAACATTTACCTTCTCTGTCTGACTTATTTAGAATGCCCTCAAATTTTATCCATGTTGTCACAAATGGCAGGATGGCTTTCTTTCTCATGGCCAAATAACAGTCTATTATATATGCATGTGCGGTGCTAAGTCACTCAGTCATGTCTTATTCCGTGCCACCTTGTGGACCTTAGCCCACCAGGTTCCTCTGTCCGTGGGATTCTCCAGGCTAGAATATTAGAGTGTGTTGCCATGCCCTCCTCCAGGGGATCTTCTTGACTCAAGGATTAAGCCCACATCTCCTGCCTCTTCTAAACTGCAGGCAGATTCTTTGTCACTGAACCACCATGAAACCCTTAGCCTGTGTCTGCGTGTTGGCTATTCTGAATAAAGTCTCAGTGAACATGAGAGTGCAGAGATCTCTGAGATCTTGATTTCATTTCTTTAAAAATATGGGGATTACTGGAGTGTATGGGACTTCTGTTATTTAGTTTTTGAAGAATCTCCCTGCTGTTTTCCATAGTAGCTGCACCAACTTACATCCGCACTAACAATTCCTTTTTCTGGATCATTGCCAACATTTATTATTTCTAGTCTTTTTGATAATAGCCATTCTAACAAGGGAAAGGTGATATCTCATTGTGGTTTTGATTTGTATTTCTCTGATGATTAGCAATGTTGACTGAGCATCTTTTCATAAACCTGTTGACCATTTGTATAACTTCTTTGGAAACACATTCATTCATTTCCTCTCCCCATTTTCCCTATTGAGTTGTATGAATCCTTTATATATTTTACATATTAACCCCTTTTAGATACATGATTTGCTAATATTTTTCCATTCTGCAGGTTGACTTTTCATTTTGTTGACTGCTTTTTTGCTATACAAAAGCTTTTTAGTTTGATATTGTCCCACAGATTAATGTCTTTCTTCTGTTGCTTGTGCTTTAGGGGTGATGTCGAAAAAATATTGCCAAGATCTATGTCAACTACTATTGCTCTAATTATGGCATTCTCACAAAACATCTCAGTAATCCTCACCTCATCATATCATAGAGTTCTTTAATAATTTAGTTATGTCTATAATTTATTTTTATTTTCCTAACATGGTTGCAGCAATTTATACAAAAGGCTCCGTGTAATGGGTATATACACATACATAAATCATGTGATGAAATGTACACACACACACACACACACACACACACAAATGGCTCAGTGGTGAAGAATATACCTACCAAGCAGGAAATGCAGGTTTGATCCTTCAGTAGGGGAGAATCCCCTCAAAAAGGAAATGGCAATCCACTCTGGTATACTTGTTTGGGAAATGCCATGGACAGAGGGGCCTGGCAGGCTTGATGGAGTCACAAAGAGTTCATGGAGCCCCAAAGAGATAGGTACAACTTAGTGACTAAACAAACAAACAACAAAAGCAAAAAATATATACATATGCCATATATATATACCCATATACATGTATACATATGGGTATATATATGTATATATGTGTGTATATATATA
>SJYC01000557.1:0-13323 GCA_006408675.1 Madoqua kirkii
GGAGATCCAACCAATCCATTCTGAAGGAGATCAGCCCTGGGATTTCTTAGGAGGGAATGATGCTAAAGGTGAAACTCCAGTACTTTGGCCACCTCATGTGAAGAGTTGACTCATTGGAAAAGACTGTGATGCTGGGAGGGATTGGGGGCAGGAGGAGAAAGGGACGACAGAGGGTGAGATGGCTGGATGGCATCATGGACTCGATGGACGTGAGTCTGAGTGAACTCTGGGAGTTGGTGATGGACAGGGAGGCCTGGCGTGCTGCGATTCATGGGGTCACAAAGAGTCGGACACGACTGAGCGACTGAACTGAACTGAAAGGATAAAGAAAGAAATGCACTATGCTGATCATTTTTCTTTCTGAGTCACAGTTCATCACCATGAATTCATTCACTGACTTAAACCCTTAAGGTGCCAGCACTCTCCATGGTGCGGCGGCTTATTAAGAGCATTGCATAGGATGCTGGAAGTTTCTAGCCCTCATGAGGGTGGAGAGTAAAGAGACGGGAAACGATGTGCAGTGATGAGTGTTATGAAGGTAAGGTGATGTTTTATTTATTTTTAGAAATATTGCAGAGGTTTCTTTTTTAAATTCTGTCTTACATCCCTGGTGGCTCAGCGGTAGAGTCTGCCCACAATGCAGGAGACATGGGTTCGATCCCTGGGTCAGGAAAGTCCCCTGGAGTTGGGCATGGCCACCCACTCCAGTGTTCCTGCTGGAGAATCCCATGGACAGAGGAGCCCCTGGGCTGCAGTCCAGGGAGTCACAGAGAGTCGGACACGACTGAGCAGCTGGGCATGCCTGCATTTCACGGTGGAGCATGGCTGGCTAACAGTGCTGTTAGTTTCAGATGTGCAATAAAGCGATTTAGTGATGCTTACGTCTGTTCTTTTACAGATGCTTTTTCAGATACACATATTTATGCTATTACAGAGTACTGAGTCACTGCCTTGTGCTGGAGAGTAGGTCCTTGTTTTCTATTTTAGATGTAGTTGTGTATGTCTGTTAATCTCAAACTCCTAACTTATGCCTCACCTTACCTTTCCCATTTGGTAAACATATGTTTGTTTTCTAAGTTTGTGAGTCCGTTTCTGCTTTGTAGATAAGTTCACTTGTATTTCTTAAAGCGTCTGCAAGTAAGTGATGTCAAATATTTGTCTCTGACTGACTTCGCTTATTATGCTGACGTCTAGATCCATCCATGTTTCAGCAAGCGGCATCGTTTCGCTCCTTCTCGTGGCCGGGTTACATTCTGGTGTGTGTGTGTGTGTGTGTGTGTGTGTGTGTGTGTGCCACGTCTGTGACGCTCCTCTGTCAGTGGACACTTAGCATGCTCCCCTGTCTCAGCTACCGTAACCAGCACTGCAGTGCACGCTGGGTTGCAGGCACCCTTTTAGCCACGGTTTTCTCCAGATACATGCCCAGGAGGGGTGTTGCTGCGCCATCCCGTAGCTCTGTTTCTAGTGTTTTAAAGAGCTGCTGTCCTGCACTCCATAGTGGCTGTACCAGTTTGCCTTCCTACAGGCAGTGTAAGAGGGTCACCTGGTTCCCTCTTCTCCACACCATCTCCAGCATTTATTGTTTGTACACTTTTTGATGATGGCCATTCTGACTGGTGTGATATCTCTTTGTGGTTTTGATTTCATTTCACTTATTTTCTTTTCTCTAAATAATTAGCGATGCTGGGCATCTTCTCTTGTGCCTCTTGGCCCTATGTCTCTTCTTTGGTGAAATGTCTATTCAAGTCTTCTGCCCATTTTTTGATTGTTTGTTTATTCGATATTGAGTCGCATGCGCTGTTTGTATACTTTGGAGAGTAAGCCTTTGTTGCTGGCATTCTTTGCAAATATTTCCTCCCATCCTGTGTGTTGCCTTTTCATTCTGTTTATGGTTTCCTTTCCTGTGCAAAAGCTTTTGAGTTTATGGGGTCTCACTTGTTTATTTTTGCGTTTATTTCCTTACTCTAGGAGAAGAGTGACGTTTCAGAGGTTGATAGCGGGCCTTTACGGGACATGGTCAGAAAGGACTCTTGGACATTTCTGTTGAGACTGAGCAGGAAAAGGAACTTGTTTGTGAGGACCTGTGGGGCAAGGATGCTAGACAGAGGGAAGGTTTGGAACAGCAAATGTGGTGGGGATCACATAACTGACCCAAAGACCAGAAGGGAAGCGGCCGAGGCTGGAGCAGGGCGAGGAAAGGGCAGCTGGTCAGAGGCGCGGTCAGCCGCAGGAGAGGCTGAGCCAGCACCCACATGGCGCGTGGAGTGAGCGCCAAGCACAGTGACGCGGCACCAGAGGGCTTTAACCAGGCGCCGCACCAAGAGCGCCTCCGCGTGCCAGTGCACAAGGGGACGTGGGCAGCTCACGCTGTTCGACAAGTCAAGCACTTCTTAAAACAGGGGAGCGGTTCTAGCTGCTAGTCATCTGAGAACACCCAGGGGTGTTATCAAGAGAGATGTTTAAACCCAGGTCAGACACCATTGCCAAACCTTTTCCGTCGTTAGTATTTAAGGTTAGCAGCGTAGAGTTGATGTCAGAAACACTTGGCTTTGAATCCCATCTTCTCTTAGATGTGTTATCTTAGGACATGCTACCTCATCCATAACATGTGGAAAATAACATCCATCCTAGCAATGCCATCGTAAGGCTTCAGTGAGGTATTATATGTAAAATGCCTGACCCAGTACAAGTACCCAATGAGCAGTATATGGATTTAGTTTTACATAGTCCTGGGATTCACTGAGACGCTGCTCCCGAGGTGCTGAAGTGGGGACTGAGGGCTTCAGGACTACCCCCTCCCCGGCCCAGCCCAAGTCCTGGTGTTGTTCAGTCACTTAGTGGTGTCTGACTCTTTGGGGGCCATGGACTGCAGCCCACCAGGTTCCTCTGCCCTTCACTATATCCCAGAGCTTGCTCAAACCCATGTCCATTGAGTCAGTGATGCCATCCAACCATCTCACCCTCTGTAGTACACTTCTCCTCCTGCCCCCAATCCCTCCCAGCATCAGGGTCTTTTCCAGTGAGTCAGCTCTTCACATGAGGTGGCCAAAGTACTGGAGTTTCAGCTTCAGCATCAGTCCTTCTAATGAATATTCAGGACTGATCTCCTCTAGGATGGACTGGTTGGATCTCCTTGCAGTCCAAGGGACTCGAGTTTTCTCCACCACCACAGTTCAACAGCATCAGTTCTTCAGGACTCAGCCTTCTTTTTGGTCCAACTCTCACGTCTGTAGTGACTACTGGGGAAGGCCCACTAAACCCTCTTATCCTCTCACCATGCCCTTCCCTCAGGGGCCCTGCTGACCACCCCTCCTCTAACTCTGTTCAGTGTTGCTGCTTGGAGCTGAGCTCCCTGAAAGAAGGAAGTATTTATCACTCTTCACCAGGGCTGCCGAGGTGCTTGGGAATCTACAGAAAGTGCTTAACAATGCATGCCTGATGAGCGAGAGAATGAACAGAGAGAGGAACCAGAGCGTTCGGTTGGCCACCTCTGCCTCTCCGATCCCCATTGCCTGCACTGCTTTCATGTGCCCTGGAATCGCTTGTCCGTCTTTCTCCAGCTTGAGATCTAGGAGGCTAAACCAACAGGGTCCCTTGTCATCTGGCTTCTGAGGAGCTTAGTGGATGGGAGCCCCTGCAGGAAAGGCAGTGAGGCCTGGACTAGGAGGTTCTTTCTGTACAGCCGCTCCTTCTGGGCCCCCGTGACTGCTCCATCACCTACAGCCTAGGAGTGCCTCGCTGCTCTTGCTGGTCCTGCAAATGTCTCTACCGGCTCCCATCACCCTGCCCACACCGTTGGGAGCAGTCCGTTAAAAAAACCCTCCAAGTATCAGCTCTGTATCTGCCATTTCTTCCCCAAGGACGCTGATACCATGCCAGATAGATCTGAATGTATCCTATTCTAGAGCAGGACTTGCACCTTTTTGGTTTGGGGAGAGCAAAGCCTATCACTTCCCTTGGTAAACCTCCGCTGTTTCACAATCACACCAAACGGCTCTGTGCCTGCTCTAACTTGGGCAAACAAGCTATGCTAAAGCTGTCCATTGTCTTGAAGAACTAAGCAGGTTGTTTAGAGACATTGCAGAGTTTAGCAGACATGAGCCATCGCTGACAGTTAGATGTTTTTAAGAATAGTAAGATAAAACGTCACTTCACGGAAGAAACTGAACTGCTTTTAAAGTGCATATTGCACATGGTTTTTCCTGTTCTGAGTTGCCAGGCTGTGGGTGTTGAAAGCTCTTCAGAAGATTTGGTCTGTCATGTTCAGGTGGTGGGTGGCAAAAGAAATTCTAGGTTAAAAAGTTATAAGGCATCCACTCCATCGACTCTTGCTTAAGTGTGAATTGCAGACTGTCGGATCCAGATGCTATGAGCTGGCGTGGTCAAGGCTGGTTGGCAGCTCCCCAGGAGGCCACGTTTCCTGTGGAACGGCCAGTGCAAACCCCCTCCCTCCCGGCTTTCAGGAATCAGCTTGCACTAACGCTCATGAAGACAGGGTTTCCCTATCAAATACAGCCCTCGAAGTGGGCGCGGGGGCTTACTCAGTCAGAGCTCCTATAGGAAGGAGCAGGAAAACATTTCTCATTGACGTGTCCAAAGAGGAGAATGCTACCGATAAAGACGAAAGAAAAGCAGAACGAGGCGATGAAAAGACGTCTTACTGGCTGACCTGGGAAACTGCGTTCCACCGGCCCTCGCTCAGGGAACACTTCCCTGATTTCACAGCGTGGAGCTTTGCGGGGGGCGCTCCGCAGAAAGAGTAGAGGCAGTGGAACTTCCCTCAGCAAAGCCGAGGGGTCCGAGGAGAGGGGAGCCTGCTGTCCGCCAACCCAGCCCCTCGGCGAGGCGAGGCGAGTGAGAGACAATCAGACGCGACAGCGGTTCCGTCGAAGCAGTTCCACTTTACTGTTGCAAACTCCCAGCTTATATAGACAAACAGGAGGGTTTTAGGAGGGACTTTCCATAGTTGTACCAATCACGTTAAAGTTCAAATCATGCCCCTTCATTATAACAGGAGTCTATGGAGGTCACACACTGTCTACGTGCACAGAAATCAAGAGAGCCAGTCAAAAACTTTGACAGACAACATAGACCCTGCCCCCATCTCTTCCGCCAGGCGCCATCTCAGGTTTTCGACCACAAAGCTGCCCCTTTGTTTTTGAGGTGTCCCATTTAGGGCCCCACAGAGCTTCTCGGACACTCCATGGAGAACCTCGGCGCTTTTCATGGTGAACAGCCCTTCCTCACTTTGCACACCACTCACGTTTCCCTGCCACCTTCCCGCCTTCCTGCCGGATGGTGTTCAGTGTCCTTTGTCTAATGACCTCCACCAAGTGACCTCTCCCCAAGCAAGTACAGCTCACAGACCCCAGCTTAAAATACAAGATATTTCGGCAAATAAATATTACTGCTGAGCATTTCTGGCAGGTATAGGGTTTGATTCTAAATGCAATTTTGCCCCCCTTACCCTGATGCTGGGAAAGATTGAGGGCAAGAGGAGAAGGAGACGGCAGAGGATGAGACGGCTGGACGGCATCACTGACTTGATGGATGTGGATTTGGGTGAACTCCAGGAGTTGGTGATGGACAGGGAGGCCTGGCATGCTGTGGTTCATGGGGTCGCAGAGAGTCGGACACGACTGAGCGACTGAACTGAAATATTGCTCGGAAGGGGGTTTGTGCACATTGTCAGTCTGCCTCCCCCTGGAGAGATCCTGACTGGTCCGAGACCAAGGAAAGCAAGTTTAGGCAGGAAAGAGAAGCGGGCGCCTGCTGACAGAGCCCTTCTTCTTGCCGCTGCTGCCCTGGGCTGTGGATATTTGAGTCGGGGTTTGCTTTGGAATGGCATCTGGGTGGTGCTACAAGTGGCTCCCAGTGGTGGCTGTACATCTGACCCACCTGGGGAACTTGTGAAGGGACGAATATTTAGGGCCTGCTGCTGCTAAGTCGCTTCAGTCGTGTCCGACTGTGCGACCCCATAGACGGCAGCCCACCAGGCTCCCCCCGCCCCTGGGAGTCTCCAGGCAAGAACACTGGAGTGGGTTGCCATTTCCTTCTCCAGTGCATGAAAGGAAAAGCGAAAGTGAAGTTGCTCAGTTGTGCCCTCTTTGCAACCCCATGGACTGCAGCACACCAGGGTCCTCCGTCCACGGGATTCTCCAGGCAAGAGCACTGGAGTGGGGGGCCATTGCCCTTGGGTATTCTGATTAGTAAGTGTGGTCTAAGGCCCAGGAAGCTTTGATTTGAAACAATGTCTTTAAATGACTCTAAAGTAGAGTCAGCACCAAGAGTTGCTGACCAGCAGAGGAGAGCGTCTGGGGACCCCCTTGGAAATGTCGGTGCCGGGGAACTCCCTCCAGAGGACGCGTCCAGGCCCAGGCTGCGCCCTAAGGTCGGAAGGCGAGCCTCAGCCCCGCCTGCCTCTCCCGCTCGATCCTGACTCTGTTCCCAGGGGTGGCACAAAACCAGTTTCCCCCTCCTCTCCCGCTGGCCACTGTGATGGGGTTCCCCCCTCCTCTCCCGCTGGCCACTGTGATGGGGGCCAGGGAGCAGAGGGGCCCTCAGCACCTTCCTTAGAGTTTCTGGGCCCTTCGGACGCTGCCTGCGGTGGTGAGGGTGTTTAGGACGAGGTGCCCTGGAGGCCGTGCTTGCTGGGGCTGCAGTTTTCTTCCGTGATTCTCCCGGTGACACGCACACCTCCCATGGCCTGTGTTCCTTCTCCTCTCCTGGAACGCAGTGCCTCCCTCTCCTCCAGGACACACCACTGATTGGATTCATCATGCCGCAGGAATGGCTATTTTAGGCTATTTTAGACCCATAGCACAAAGGAATTCAGCAAATGCATAAAAGGTCAGACAAGGTGAAAGAGAAGCAAGGGAGTGTCGTCCTTAACTGCAGGATACATTACACCTCATCAGCGGTGTTTATGCTGAGAGGAAAAAAAGCTATGATTGCTCGTAAACAGAGACCCCTCGGCGTAAGCTAACAAATGCCTAAACGCTACAGGATGAACCTGAATCCCTAACACGTTGTGAAATACTTCCTCCACATTGTGGAGAGGCAAAGCTGTCAAACCAGGTCTATAAATCTTCAACAGTAGACATATCCTGTGCTTCTGCCTGGTAATTGTATTAAAACAATACAGCTTTTTAGCTTTGCTTCTCAACTAATTGAAAATACTCCAAAGATGTGCTGTAAAAAGACAAAGCTATGTGTGAGTGGAGTTACTGAAACAAATGTGAAGATTGATTGAAAGCACATGGAAACTGGATTTCACCTCAAGCGCTGGGATGGCTCTGTGAACTGTAGCTAAATATCTTTAAGGAAAAGGCAATCTTAGTGACCTCGTGTGTGTCTTAGATGGGGAAACAGTGGAAACAGTGTCAGACTTTATTTTGGGGGGCTCCAAAATCACTGCAGATGGGATTGCAGCCATGAAATTAGAAGACGCTTACTCCTTGGAAAAAAAGTTATGACCAACCTAGATAGTATATTCAAAAGCAGAGACATTACTTTGCTGACTAAGGTCCGTCTGGTCAAGGCTATGGTTTTTCCTGTGGTCATGTATGGATGTGAGAGTTGGACTGGGAAGAAGGCTGAGCGCCAAAGAATTGATGCTTTTGAACTGTGGTGTTGGAGAAGACTCTTGAGAGTCCCCTTGGACTACAAGGAGATCCAACCAATCCATTCTGAAGGAGATCAGCTCTGGGATTTCTTTGGAAGGAATGAGGCTAAAGCTGAAACTCCAGTCCTTTGGCCACCTCATGCGAAGAGTTGACTCATTGGAAAAGACTGTGATGCTGGGAGGGATTGGGGGCAGGAGGAGAAGGGGACGACAGAGGATGAGATGGCTGGATGGCATCACGGACTCGATAGATGTGAGTCTGAGTGAACTCCGGGAGATGGTGATGAACAGGGAGGCCTGGAGTGCTGCGGTTCATTGGGTCGCAAAGAGTCAGACACGACTGAGCGACTGAACTGAACTGAAGAATGAAGCATTTCTGCACATTCAAATTGGATTTTTGCCTCAAGTACTCGCTTGGTTCTATGAATTTTAAGGAAAAGGCAATCTCAACATCCTAGTGTGTGTGTGTGTGTGTGTGTGTGTGTGTATAGATGGGGAAACAGTGGAAACAGTGTCAGACTTTATTTTGGGGGGCTCCAAAATCACTGCAGATGGGATTGCAGCCATGAAATTAGAAGACGCTTACTCCTTGGAAAAAAAGTTATGACCAACCTAGATAGTATATTCAAAAGCAGAGACATTACTTTGCTGACTAAGGTCCGTCCGGTCAAGGCTATGGTTTTTCCTGTGGTCATGTATGGATGTGAGAGTTGGACTGGGAAGAAGGCTGAGCGCCAAAGAATTGATGCTTTTGAACTGTGGTGTTGGAGAAGACTCTTGAGAGTCCCCTTGGACTACAAGGAGATCCAACCAATCCATTCTGAAGGAGATCAGCTCTGGGATTTCTTTGGAAGGAATGAGGCTAAAGCTGAAACTCCAGTCCTTTGGCCACCTCATGCGAAGAGTTGACTCATTGGAAAAGACTGTGATGCTGGGAGGGATTGGGGGCAGGAGGAGAAGGGGACGACAGAGGATGAGATGGCTGGATGGCATCACGGACTCGATAGATGTGAGTCTGAGTGAACTCCGGGAGATGGTGATGAACAGGGAGGCCTGGAGTGCTGCGGTTCATTGGGTCGCAAAGAGTCAGACACGACTGAGCGACTGAACTGAACTGAAGAATGAAGCATTTCTGCACATTCAAATTGGATTTTTGCCTCAAGTACTCGCTTGGTTCTATGAATTTTAAGGAAAAGGCAATCTCAACATCCTAGTGTGTGTGTGTGTGTGCGTGCAAGCGCGCGCGTGTGCCTGAGCATGCCAACAAGCACAGACACACATGATATTTTATTTTTAATTAAGAATGAAGGTATTTCTGTGCATGTTTGTTAATTAAAATCTGTAGACATTTAAAAAATAAAGATGCCCTTTAAGGCCAGATTGATTTTCATAGAAGAGGGAACAAAAAAGTTAAGGAGGCCAAGCAAAGCTCCTATGCCTTCTCTATAGGCTAAGTGGTTGTATCTCCCCAGACTCACATGTTGAAACTTTGGTACTTGGAGATGGGGGCTTTGGGAGGTGCGGAGACCAGGAGGTGGGGCTCCTGCAAGTGGAGTCGGTGCCCTTATGAGAGAAATCCCACCGAGCTCTCTTTCTGCTTCCACTCGGTGAGGACACAGTGATAGGAGGCTGCTTATGAGCCAGGAAATGGGCTCCCTCCAGAAGCAAGTCTGCCAGAGCCCTCCAGGGTTGCCAGCCTCCAGGAATGGTGAGAAGGACATTCCTCCTGTTTACATGCCACTGCCCGCGGCGTCCTGTTACAGCCCCTGAACTGACGAAGCCAACCTTCCTGGCTGTACAGTCCAGCGGCGTGGCGGGTGCCCTCGGGCCGTGCAGAAAGTCACGGATGGCACTTCACTCCGGCTCCTCGGAGAGCAGCCTCGGTCTACGGTGGTTGCTCAACAGGAGACAGTATAATCACAGAACAGCTAAATCCAATCTGTTAAATTTTTCCAAAAGCAGCAGAAACAGGAGCATCTGTCACACTGTCTGTTATTAATACGTGACGGACGTCGAGGTGTGGTGGCGCGTACAAAGGGAGGGGCATACCAGCGCGCAGCAGGAGACAGACGGCACGCTCCCTGCAGCGTGTTTTCTTGTCAACACGGAGAACAAATGCTCCTGCTGCACTTTAATTTGTAAAGTGTATATTTACCTTTAAAGTGAGAATGTCTACCACACAAAGAAAAAAATTTGATAGTAGCTCAGTGTTCCTTAGGAATGATTTATCTCTTGTGCAGTGCTTTCTGAGCCCAGTAACCAGTTTTATTTGGAAATTGAAAAATGACAGCGAATTATTTTTAAAGCAGTTTTTCTGCTCGTGCCCTGCAACCCCTGAAGAAGTCGGGCCCACGATGACATACACAGAGAGCCACAAACCCTCGTCATCTAGATTTATTTCTTAAAGAGGACAGTCTAATCAGGTGTTCGATGATGCGTCTGTGACCAGGGTTCTGAAATGGATGACTATTCCATCTTACTACCTTTAATATGTGATTTACAGCTCCCTTCTGCTTATTTTTCACTCTGTGTCTATTATGTTTCCTTTTAAAGGTTGTATTTTCTTTTAAGCAACAATTTGACTTAATGTAAAGCCAGAAAAAGAGATTGGCAGGCTGGCAGAAACAATTTGAGGTAGAAAGTCTATTTAGGGAAGCTGAATTTCAGATCCATTTCTCCAGAGCCTAGAGGTACCTCTAGGAGGTGAGCTAGAGGGACGCGGGAGACGCGAGACGCAGCCGTGGCCTCCGGGCTCCTCCCCAGGAAGAGGACAGGCGCGGAGCAGAGGGCCCGGGCTTTGTGACCCTGGGGCAGGGGCGATCTCCGGGGCTTCTGTGATGCGCCCTCTTGCCTTCTGATCTGATATCTGTGCAGCCTCCTCCCAGCGGGTTCCTTTCCGGCTTCCTTCTTGGGATCTAAGGGAGGGCGGCCTCTGTCCACTGAAACCCCCACTGAGAAACGTCCCAGGGCCTTGCCATCACTGCCGCGATAAAGCTCAGTTCTCCCTGCCCGACTGCCCTGTTCTGCTCCTGAAGCGGCCTCGTACTTCGCTGGGGAAAGTCTGCCTCGGTTTCCCCTGCCAGGGCCTCTGCAGCGGGAGGGCTGGCCCACTGTCCAGCCCAGCACGGCCACGGCCCTCACCCCGGGCCGCTGAGACTGGGGTCCAGCCCGGAGCACCGAGGGCCGGGGCAGCCCTTGGATGAGCGCTTGTTGAGACCTCAGCGCACGCTGGCTTCCGAGGGGCGCGCCCTTCCCCGACTGCGGGCGTCCCCACGGTCTCCTGGCCCCCCTGCTCACTCCGTGAGCGGGACTGAAGCCCACCGCAGCTCAAGGGAAACGCTGCAGACCCAGAAACATCCCCGAGGGGGCCTTTCCAGCAGGAAGCCAGGGGACCGTTTCGAATGGGTCACCTCCTGTGAGGGCCCTGCACCGTCTCCTGACCCCCTACCTCCAGCTCCTCCTTCCCAAAGCCACCCTACCACCCGGTCCTTTGTCAGCTTTATGACTTCTGGGTATCGAACCTCTTAAATCTCTGTTCTAAGGGCTAATTTCTCATTGAGACACGAAAAGCGTGAAGATAGAGCTGTAGACATTTTCTCTGATAAAGCAAAGACAACCAGCTGAAACTTGCTGATAATTAACACATTTTTACTTCTTTATAATCATCTCACGTGCATTAATTTATTCATCCGTATAGTCAAGCTATGGTTTTTCCAGTGGTCATGTATGGATGTGAGAGTTGGACTGTGAAGAAGGCTGAGCGCCGAAGAATTGATGCTTTTGAACTGTGGTGTTGAAGAAGACTCTGAGAGTCCCTTGGACTGCAAGGAGATCCAACCAGTCCATTCTAAAGGAAATCAGTCCTGGGATTTCTTTGGAAGGAATGATGATGAAGCTGAAACACCAATACTCTGGCCACCTCATGCGAAGAGCTGACTCACTAGAAAAGACTGATGCTGGGAGGGATTGGGGGCAGGAGGAAAAGGGGACGCCAGAGGACGAGGTGGCTGGATGGCAGCACTGACTCGACAGACATGAGTTTGGGTGAACTCTGGGAGTTGGTGATGGACAGGGGAGGCCTGGTGTGCTGCGGTTCATGGGGTTGCAGAGTTGGACACGACTGAGCAACTGGACAACGTGCTTGGCATTTTCTCAGTAGTTGGGAGAGACATGAAGAGGAAAACACCCCTGCCCTGGTGGTGAGGCGTGGGGGTTGATGGACAATAAGCCGTGAGCTTAGTAAATAAGTGAATTATGCTGCCTGTGATGGGCCGAAGGCTGGAGAAGAATCCAGGGCCTTGAGAGCCCTGTGCCACAGTGTGTGAGAAGGGAGGGCTCAGGCGGTGTCTGAGCAGATTGGCAGAGGTGACGGGGCCCCAGGGGAAGCCGGGGGGAATAGCAGGTCAGGCAGGGGGTGAGATCAGAGGTGCCGGGGGCGTCGGCGAGTGTCTGCAGAGCAGCAGGGAGGCGGTGAGGAGGGTGAAGAGCTGGAGGGTGAAGAGCTGCAGGTCCGCACGACGGCAGCACTGTTGTGAAGACTCCGGGTTTTTATTTTATCAGAGTAAAAGCCATTTTCCTTTACTGGAAGACAGAAGACGGGGTGCTTTAGGTGCCTGCCCTGGCTGAAGGCAGGACGTCTGTCTTCACTTGCTGCAACAGCTATCAAGGGGAACACTCAGCTCTGTAAACACGCCGTGTTCTAGCCGTCACAGAGGTTCTCAGGTCAGCCCAGAAATTAGACACAGGAAAGAAGAAGGGACGTTACTGGAGGCAGAGAGAGACTCTGCAGCTCTAGCAAAGCATGTCTTGAGCACCACAACGTGCAAAAAGGGGGCTTTCTAGGAGAGAGAGCTGTTCAACAACAGTCGCTGTGCAAAAAACAGGCAGTCACAAAGTGGCTAAGGAGGGGCTGTGAAGGAGGTCATGAAGACCGACATTTATGGCCTCGTGTGTCCGTGTGCTGCATAGGACATTAAACAAAAAGAGCAAAGTGTAAGGGAACCAGACTCATGACTGTCATCCCAGGTGTTGCAGAAAGCTCCTTGGGCAGAAGTCATGGCCCGAATCATGTGCAAAGAGCATATTGGCAAGGGTGCCCGTGTGGTTGTAAATGAAGAAGCTATGGCTGTTTGTAGTGGTCCATGAAGCTGCCGGTGGGGTGAGTAGAGGAGGGCCATGTGACTAAAGGTCAGTTCAGTTCAGGTCAGTTCAGTTCAGTTCAGTCGCTCAGTCGTGTCCGACTCTTTGCAACCCCATGAGTCGCAGCACGCCAGGCCTCCCTGTCCATCACCATCTCCCAGAGTTCACTCAGACTCACGTCCATGAGTCAGTGATGCCATCCAGTCATCTCATCCTCTGTTGCCCCCTTCTCCTCTGCCCCCAATCCCTCCCAGCATCAGAGTCTTTTCCAATGAGTCAGCTCTTCGCATGAGGTGGCCAAAGTACTGGAGTTTCAGCTTTAGCATCATTCCTTCCAAAGAAATCCCAGGGCTGATCTCCTTCAGAATGGACTGGTTGGATCTCCTTGCAGTCCAAGGGACTCTCAAGAGTCTTCTCCAACACCACAGTTCAAAAGCATCAATTCTTCGGCGCTCAGCCTTCTTCACAGTCCAACTCTCACATCCATACATGACCACAGGAAAAACCATAGCCTTGACTAGACGGACCTTAGTCGGCAAAGTAATGTCTCTGCTTTTGAA
>SJYC01000558.1:0-42198 GCA_006408675.1 Madoqua kirkii
CCACAGGAAAAACCAGAGCCTTGACTAGACGGACCTTGACTAAAGGTAAAAGGAGGGGCAAATGCAGATGGCCACTAACCCGCCCAGTTCCATCTTTTAAAAAGCAACAGTGTTTGCTCATACTTCAGCAGATTACACTTGATAAACTAACCAGAAACCCAGAGAGAAGGCTGAGGCCCTGATTTTTGCATGTTGCTGGCAAACTGTCATCCTTACTCAAATGGGTGAACTTTAAGGGGGAAAAGCCAGTCTTGCTTCTTCCGCCCTGCAGCAGGTAGTGCAGGGTGCTGGGTCTTTTCTAGCATCAGTGTGGGCAGAACCATGCCAGGGGCTGTGCTTGTCCCGTGACTCTGAACCCTGAGACGCCCCTAGTTCCCACTTCCCTCGCCCTCCCACCTCCTGTGATCCCACTTGGCATCGCAGGGCACGGCCTCCTCGGTGTGAGAGCCTCTGCTCCATCGTGGTGGAATCCCCGGGAGGGCAACAGCAGGAGAAGTTGATGGAGGAACAGGGCAACATGGACTGAAAGGTGTCCACTGGACTCAGTGACGAGGAGGCCATTCCTGATCTGGCGCGAGCGGTGTTCATAGAACTCGTGTCTAGCTGCACGAGAGTTGCAGAATGGGTGAGCGGTAAGGATCGAAGCCGGTAGGTATAAGAAACCCGAGTGTGCAAAGTGTAAGAGGAGGCATTTAAATTTTAAGCCAAGGACACGTGGGACACGTTTAAGTGTCAGATGTTAATGGAAAGGAGCCAGTCACGAGGACCGGCCGATGGTACAGGAGAGGAAGGAGACAGCAGCACAGGCCCGGGGCCCTGCTGGGGTTTTAAGACCAGATGGTAAGCAGTTCTGGCCTGTTGCTGGGGTCCAGCAAACAAGCGTGAGGGGAGGCTTCTGTCTGCTCCATCTCATTCAAGGAGCTCGAGCATCACCTTTAAGTGGGACTTTGAACGCTGGAACCATTAAACAAATCTGGGAGATATGGCCCATCCCCTAACCTCATACGCGAGAGAAGGTTCCCTCTCATCATACGCGAGAGAAGGTTCCCTCTGCTCTAACACTTGTGTAGCATTTTCTTAATGTTCTCGGAGGTTCCGTAATACTGTGATAAACCACTCTAACCATTTCTGAAAGCCATTTCCACATTAGCATTATCCAATTGATTTTCATTATCCTGGGTACTTTTTCTTTCTTCTAAAGATCTATTGCATCCACTCCGCCTTTAATTGTTTTAAAAACAAACCATCTCCAAGCAAGACATTTACAGAAAGATAAATTAGTTTGACCCAGTCTCAGAGCTCTGTGATTTCAGGAGAGCTCACTGCTGACCAACAAAAGCCCGAGCTAGAGCGAAATACGGGTCAGCACCGCTGTTTAGTTACATCAGGGTTAATGGTTTAATTTTCAAAGAGAAGTGCAGAAAGTGCAGGTGGGACAGATCTCCCGGGACCATCCAGCTCGGGGCTCTGATTGAACATTCCCACGTGTCGTTTAGGTCTTGTGAGCTTCGGGTGCTCCTTGCGTGTGCGTGTGCTAAGTCGCTTCAGTCGTGTCCAAACCTTTGCGACCCCATGGACTGTAGCCCGCCAGGCTCCTCTGTCCATGGGATGTTCCAGGCAGGAATACTGCAGTGGGCTGCCATGCCCTCCTCCAGGGTCTTCTCCGCCCAGGGATGGAACCCACGCGTCTTGCCTCTCCTGCACTGACAGGCGGGTTCTTTACCGGCAGCACCGCTTGGGAAGCCCTGGACGCATCTCACCTCCCCCTGAGAGTAAGCGTGTGCAGTGAATAGCCGTCCCTCCATGTAGCCTGGGCAGCTGCACGGGGCCCCGGACTCAGAGCCCTGCCCCGCCTGTCAGTGTGGTTCCCGCTGCGCTGTGGGTGCAGCCGCCCAGCTCTCCTGCTAGGGACATGGGTGCAGTGGCCGAGCTCTCCCGCTAGGGACGTGGGTGCAGCCGCCCAGCTCTCCTGCTAGGGACTGGCTTCAGCTGTCGTGTGGCGCGACAGCCGTGGGTCGCGTGCACTCAAGCTTCCTTCTGTCTCTCGCACAGAACCTGCCTTATTTCTGACTGTTCCGTGTTCCACCAGACACTGATTTCCATGTTTCAAGAGAAGACTTTCCTCCTAACACTCAGCGAGGCTTTCCTAATTCTTCTAAGAACGCTGTGTTTTTGTACCTACAATTAGTGTCAGAGCTGGGTCCTGTTGCTTTATGGATTCAAACATGACATGGGCCAGTAGAGAGGGCAGTTTCGCTGTATTGCAAGTGGCTGGGCTCCTAAAGTGGGTCCTTCAGAGTGCGTTTGGTCTGATACTAGACTGACTCTCATCGCAAGACTTCTAATTTTCTTAAAGCCTTCCGCCAGCCCATTAGGTAAAATATTCCCAGCTGCTGGGCTTAGGAAAGTGCTCGGGTGAACCCCGCACACATAAAGTGCTCTTTGGTTTGTGCTGTGGTGAAGGTCACTGATGGTTTGATCTAAATGTGGTCTGTCCATAGCCTCTCAGGTTGGAGACTCAGAAGCTACCTGGCTTGGTGTGAACATGTCATACCAGACCCGGCGAATGCTCTTAAGTGCAATTATATTTAGCGCTGAATTTTAGAAACAACTAGACCTGGAGTCTCCTGGAAGCGTGGTGAATGAGAGGCAGTCCAGAGGGCTCGGGGCGGATGACTCCCCGGGCCTAATGCCGGGCTGCCAGAGTCTGTCTCGTTGGTGTCGACGGGGCTTCCTCTAAGAAGGACTTGGCTTGCCCTCTAGACATACACACAGGGCCGTCCCAGAGAATGCAAAAGGAAAAGCCGTCTTCATTTGGGTTCCTCCTGTAGCTGACCCTAAGACAAACTTAATGCAAGGAGGCTATCTCTTGGCTGAGACAGGAGGCAGCGGAAGTGGGGGCGGGAGAGGGAGGAGAAAGCGGCCTGAAGGGCGTGCACAGGCCTGTTATCAGCGGGGTCAAGGCTCAGCCCTGCCGCGTCCTGGGGACAGCGTGGCACACACGTCAGCCGTTTGCCTCGGTGGGGGGCATCGAGGGTGCTGTGATGCCGGTCCATCGGCTCCCCGTCTTTCCAGGTCACAGCCGCTTCCTGCTGCTCAGGCACCGGCGACAAGGAGAGGAAGTGCTCGGGCTGATGAGGACAGCGTGTGTGCAGGGGGGATGCCAGCAGTGTGGGCGGGCCGTGTCTGCATCTCAGGCCCCTGGAGCGGTGGGAACCAGGTCCCCAAGTGGAGAGAAAAGAGCCTGTCTTAGTCCATTCAGGCTGCTGTGGCAAATCACCATGCCCTGGGGCCTCCTTGGGGGCTCAGACAGTAAAGAGTCTGCCTACGATGTGGGAGACCCAGGTTCAGTCCCTGGGTTGGGAAAGTCCCCTGGAGAAGAGAAAGGCAACCCACCCCAGTCTTCTTAGCTGGAGAATCCCATGGACACAGGAGCCTGTGGGGCTACCGTCCACGGGGTCGCAAAGCGCTGGGCATGAACCGAGTGGCTTACAAACACCAAGCATTTGTTTCTTGCAGTTTTGGAAGTCGGGGGTCTGAAATTGTGGCACCAACACTCAGAGAGTCTGGTGAGGTTCTGCTTGCAGGCTGCAGACAGCCAACTTCCCACCGGGTCTCCAGGGCTGGGGGACTGCAGAGCTGTGTGGGGTCCCTTTTTACGAGCACTGTTTCCGTTCCTGGGAGCACTCCCTCTCAGATTTCAGTATGTAGCCCGTGGGAGGACACAAACTCGCAGACCACGGCAGGGAGACCCCGAGGAGGCTGCCTCCGCTGCAGGAAGCGGGGAGGTGGGTCTGTCCGCCCCGCCTGCCTGTGCCATGGGACACACGCTGGCGTGTCCAAGCCTGTTTAAGTGAGCACGCCTCGCTCTAGCAGCCGTGTGAGGTGACCGGGGCTCACGCTGCTGATGGGAACACGAGCTGGTCCAGCCACTTTGGAAGCCAAGGAGCCAGTCCTTGCAGAATTAGCACCCGCTTCCCATGTGACCCAGCAACCCCACACCTGAGTTATCACCCAAGAGAAAGAGCTACACACACACGTCCCAAAAAAGACCGGCAAGGCAGCTCTAGTCACGGTGTCCCCACGCTGGGAAGAACCAAGCTGCTCATCAGCTGTAAGCTAATAAGCCGTGGAACGTCCGTTCAGTGAAGCACGTCTCTGCGATAAGATGCGGAATACTGACCAGGAGGACAGCATGGATGAGTCTTCCAAGCGTTCTTCAAGTGAAAGGGCTCAGATACAAAGCGGCATTCTGAAAAAGGTGAAACCACCGCTGCAGAAGACAGGTCAGAGCCTTACGGGCGCTGGGGTGGGCCTGGCGTGGGTGGTCCCGTGTGCGGACGAGGCCTCAGTAGCCTCACCGTAACACACACTGAGGCCTTCAGGGTGCGGCACAGACGGGGCGGGAGAGCCTCCAGGTCGGGCCCCCTCGGGGGAACCTGAGAGACCGTGATTCTAGAGTGAGTGTGGGGCCTCTCTCCTCTGTCTGTCTGGACAGTCCCCGCCTTACAGAGCCAGGACGGGAGTGCCCGCCGCTCGGGACTCCCCTGAGGCCGTGTGTCCACAAGGCCTCCGACAGGGCATGGAGCCGGCCTGCCCACCGGGGACCCAGCACCAGCTCTGCTCTCCTGCCAGCTCTGCCCTCCCCAACCCTGGGAGCCCGTCAGGGTGGTTCCGATTGGCTGTGAGCAACGCGGACACCGGCTTGCTGCAGGTTCTTTGCAGTGATCTCCACTCAAGCTCACTCAGGGCATAGACTGAAAACTGGGAGGACAAGAGGAGTGGAGAGGGAGGCCTCTGGCCGAGAGCGCAGGGCCGCGTCTCGGGTCACGGTCGTCTCAGGCTGCTGTGAGCCGGGGACTCAGCCAGAGATCTCTGTCTTGACTGACTGTGCTGCGGGTCTGCCGCCTGCCCCTGACCTGGGCTCGAGTTGGCGGGTGGGGGGAAGGTGATGTTCTGTGGCAGTGATTGCCAGCAGGGAAGCATCAGGGAGAGAAAGGAGCTCGTGTAAACAGCAAGGCAGTTTTCTTAGAAAGGAGGCACTTGGGAGAACTTGGTGGAATTCCCAAAGGCTGATTGGATGGGAGCCTGAGCGCAGCTCGGGGATGGGAGCCTGAGCGCCGCGTCGCATTTCTTATCTGCACGTTTGTATTGTCCCGTCAACAAGCAGAGTATGCAGCTGTGACCTCCCAATGAACACACGTGCCTTACGCACTGTAACCCTTCAGTTAGATGCTGCTTCTTATCCATGCAACCTAAATTCAGTTTTGCTGCTTATACGGGTAGGGGGCACGATTTTGAAATGCAAAGAGGCCTTTCCAAATATGTAACCCTATACAATCGCTTTCTTTTGCTGCTTGAGTTAACAGAAAGGAGATTAGTCCTGGATGTTCATTGGAAGGAAAGATGCTGAAGCTGAAACTCCAATACTTTGGCCACCTCATGGGAAGAATTGACTCATTGGAAAAGACCCTGATGCTGGGAGGGATTGGGGGCAGGAGGAGAAGGGGATGACCGAGGATGAGATGGCTGGATGACATCACTGACTCGATGGACGTAAGTCTGAGTGAACTCCAGGAGTTGGTGATGGACAGGGAGGCCTGACATGCTGTGATTCATGGGGTCACAAAGAGTCGGACACAACTGAGCAGCTGAACTGAACTGATCTGGCTTTCTGCCGGATGTGGGGTTTGCTTTGCTCTGCCTTCCTTTCTCCCCGGCCTTCGGAAGGCGAGGGAGAGCAGGTGTTTAAGGCGGTGCGCACTGCAGATCTAGGATCCTGGTCTGCCCGCTGCTCTGCCCACTTTGCTCTGTTTGCAACTGTCTGCCTTTATGGATGCAAAGAGGGGCTCATCCTTCTCAGCAAGTGCCCATGAGACGTGGTCTGCAGAGGGGGTGCGTCGTCACCGGAGACGGGCAGGAGGCTTCTTGCAGAGGGGAAAGGAAAGACTTCCCACAGTGCGACAGAGGCTTGCTTTACAAGGAGTGGGGGAGGGGGGAGAGAAGAGAGAGGAGTCGGAAGAGCAGCCTTTGAGGGCAGTGAGGTCGGGCATCCGAGGTGTGGCCTCAAGTGCAGTTTGTGTGGGTTACGGCTCCGGGAGCAGCCTTCCTGCCCTTAATCGTCTGGGCTTGAGCAGTGATGCTGTGCCGTCATCTCTGACTCCTGGTGGCCCCGTTCTGCAGGCAGGAACACTGGGGTGGGCTGCCATTCCCTTCTCCAGTGCCTGAGCATAATTACATAAAAATCTCCCTCTACATATGTGTTAATTAAAAAGCAAAAAAAATATCTCCCACTCTTACCCCTCATGGAACAGAGTGAACATGGTCTGTGTTCAGACCCGCTTGAGGGGCCAGTTCCTGCCGAGCGAGCAGCACTGCCTTCAGGATCAGGGGCCAGAAACAGCCCTGGAATTAGGAGGCGGAGCGTGCAGCAGTGGCTGGGAAGTGGCAGCTGAGGACCTGGGGGAGGCGGACGTGCTGCCAGAAGGAGGAGGATAAAGAAGCCCAGGTTGTTTTCTTTTGCATTTTTTCTCCCTTCATAATGACAATCAACAGAGTCACTCCCAAGATAACGAGTCACTTCAAAGAAAGAAACGGATATCTGAGTTTGCAGCTGAATCACCAAAGACCGCAAAGAACCCTCAAAGAAGATGAAACAGTGCTGTGTTCTCTGGAGAAGGCATCCTATTCTGGGGCATCGAGGTTGTCAAACTTTACAGAAATGCAGCAACGTATGCAGAGAGTGCATGGAGCAGACTTCTCTCAGACAAGTGTCTCCTTGCATTAAACACACACACACTTTATTTTTGTTTCCATTTAAGTTTACTCGGTAGGGCCAGTTTCTTCCCTGCAGCAGGGCATCATGTGACTTTCCTGAGCACGCTCGTGTCAGACAAATCCCCCACACCGTCTAAGTCTCTGCACTGGAATTATGTAGAGATAATAAGCCCAGTCCCTGAACAATCAAAACTGTGACCTTGGTCTAAAGTCGAGGCAGCCCCCTGACAGGACGCTCCGAGCAGAGAGCCGCCGGGGCCGTGACTGGCCCCTCCTCCCTGAAGGAGCTCTTCTCTGCATTCCCCTCTCAGTAAGGAGAGGTCTCCCCTGTGGCTCTGTGATGAGGGCCATCCTCCCACTCGAGGCCCGGTGCGTATTACTGCTGACTCTTGCAGGGGCTAGAGACCCTCGCTCCTGGACTTCTGCATCTGGAACCATCCCTCGAAGTCCCCGGAAGGTGGGTGACAGTCTCGTGATGTGTCCTGAACATCAGTGGCTCCTAAAGTTTCTTTATCTCCAGGGAGCTCTGCCCCTCTAGTCCAGTCCAGTCAGTTCAGTCGTTCAGTCATGTCCTACTCTCTGCGACCCCATGGACTGCAGCACGCCAGGCCTCCTGGAGTTTGCTCACACTCGTGTCCACTGAGTTGGTGATGCCATCCAGCCATCTCATCTCTGTCGTCCCCTGCCTCTCCAGGTGGCCCTCTTGGGCAGGGCTGAAGGTGCCTCTGCCCACGAATCGCAGCTGGCCCCGGGAGGTGGGGGGCAGGCACCGTGGGGTGAGGCCTTTCCTTTGCAGCTATCCCTCCCCGCTCCCTCCCCCGGTGGAAAAGTCATATTTTGCCCTTTAAATGAAACAGGCAGACTTAGTTGCCTGTCCACTGTGACTTCCTGCAGCCCCGAAACTGCAGGGGAAAGCTCAGCCCTCTCTGATGAAAGCCGGGCACCCTGGCTTCCAGATGAGCAGGGAGTGGGAAGGAAGCACCTCCCTGGGCTCTTGGGCTGAGCTGGGGCTCCGAAGCTTCCTTCAAATCTTACCTCCAACCAAACGCTTCACATGCACAGCCGCGGAAGCCTTTGCTTTTAAACCCATCCAGCTTTTCCAAGACAGTCTCCTTTACCAAAGTCAGCTGATTGCAGAATTTAATTAAACCTCCCAATGTCCTCATTGCAGCACCTAGATTAGCGTTTGATTGTCTAGTGCTTGACTGTAGCGCAGGTCCTTGCTTCACAGGTCGCTGTGAAGCTGAAGTGGCGGCTGTGAACCACTGAAGTGTCTGGTGCGCGGGAGTCGAGCGCTGACTGTCATAAACGTTACTTACCAGCTCTGTGGCTTTGGGCAAACCGTGTAATTGGTCTGAGCCTTGACTTCCTCATGGTAAAATGAAATCCCTGGGACAGAAAATCACAGATGTTTCTCTTTTCTTAAAAAACAAAAAGCTAATTATTTTTAATTGGAGGATATTGGCTGTACAGCATTTGTTGGTTTCTGCCACACATCAGCATGAACCAGCCGTCAGTGCACACATGCCCCCTCCCTCGCTGGCCCCCTCCGGACCCTGGGTTGCCACAGAGCGCTGCTGTGAGCTCCCTGCGTCACGCGGCAGCCCCCGGTCTCCGTCTCTCGTCTGTCAGCGCGTCAGCTTCCGCACGGCACTCTCCCTTCACCCTCTTCTGCTTCCTGCCCATCCAGAGCCCACAAGCCTGTCTCTGTGTCTGCATCTCCACCGCTGCCCTGCAAGTAGGACCATCAGTGCCATCTTTCTAGATTCTGTATATATATATATATATATATATATATATATATGCGTTAATGTACAATATTTGTGTTTCTTTTTCTGACTTACTTTACAATGTATAATAAGCCCCAGGTCCATCCACCTCATTACCACTGACTCACATGCGTTCCTTTTTATGGCTGAGTAATGTTCCATTGTGCGTATGAACCCCAGCCTCTTTATGCATGCATCTGCTGATGGACATCTAGGTTGCTCCTATGTCCTGGCTGTGGTAAATAGTGCTGCACTGAACACCGGGGAACCTGTGTCTTTCTGAATCGTGCTTCTCTCAGAGTATATGCCCCATAGTGGGACTGCTGGGGCCTATGGTAGTTTGTGGCTTCCCAGCTGCCCTAGAGGTAGAGAACCCACCCGCCAACGCAGGAGACGTGAGATGCCCGTAGAGAACCCACCCGCCAACGCAGGAGACATGAGATGCAGGTTCAATCCTTAGTCAGAAAGATCCCCTGGAGGAGGGTGGGAAGATCCCCGGGAGACGGAAATGGCAACCCACTCCAGTATTCCTGCCTGGAGAACCTCAGGGACAGAGGAGCCTGGCGGGCTACAGTCCAGGGGTCGCAAAGAGTGGGACGCGACTGAACTGACTTAGCACACACACACGCGGTACTTCTCTAGGGATTCTCTGGGCTGGTTTCCACCGTGGGGAGGCTGCCCTGGAGGCCCTGGGTCTGCCCTGTGGAGGGGTGGAGGCGGCGCAGCTGTGTGGGCTGCGGGCCCGGCCAGCACCAGCCACGCAGGGAGCTGGTGGACGCGGCCCAGGGGTGCCGCCTCTAGGGCCTTCTCGAGCCCCTGGCAGCTCTGACTGCTGGGTCGAGCGGGGGGCAGGCACGGCCGCTTGCATCACAGGAACCCTGGCGCCTTGGGCCCGGAGCCACGGCTCTGTCAGCGCCCTCTCTCTAGCCTCTGCCAGCTGGCGTGCAGAGGGCCTCCCACGCTGGCCTGTATTTGTTGGTGCAGCGGCGCTCAAACCCAGCCCCGGGGCTGGGGCCCTTCCCTCGAGCTTGGCGCCTCAAGCACTCACAGGGCCTCCTCTCCGGGGTCTCTGCTGCTCGGCTGCCGCGCTGGCGTTGGGAGAGGGGCTACGGCAATGCTCCACCCTCTGTGCCTGACTCAGCCTGTGACCTCGCCTCCCCCGCTGCCCGGCTCCGCTCCACAGACGTCCCCACCGAGACCTCCCCTCACGTCCCTCCAGCCGTCTCTCTCTTCTCTTCCACAGTCAACAGCAGACCTCACCCTGGGGTTGTTCCCCTGTCCCCACGCTCCAGCTCCCCACCACTGCGCCTCCCGGGTGACGGGTAGCCCTGTCCTGGGTGTGCAGGGCTGAGGCAGGGACTTTCCGTGTGGTTCTCGGTCCACCCAGGGTCACAGGTCAGCCGCTGCACTCTCAACGGCCCCTGCCTCCCCTCTGCCCTAAACGACAGCCCCACATGGGGATCCAACCCCTGCCTCAGTTCCCCCAGGCCCTGCAGGGTTCTGCATGGATCTATAGACTCCTTTCTGGAGATCAGGGACTCCTGCCCGCTCTCAGTGGGTGTTCTGTGAGATCTGCATCTGGAGACTGTTCTTGGTGTGTCCATGAAGAGAGGGACTCCACGTCCACCTACTCCTGTGCCATCTTGCCTCCTTCTCTCTTCTCTTCAGTTCAGTTCAGTTCAGTTGCTCAGTCGTGTCCAACTCTTTGTGACCCCATGAACTGCAGCATGCCAGGCCTCCCTGTCCATCACCAACTGCTGGAGTTCAGTCAAACTCATGTTCGTTGAGTCAGCGATGCCATCCAACCACCTCATCTTCTCGTTCCCTTCTCCTCCCTCCTGCAATCTTTCCCAGCATCAGGGTCTCTTCAAGTGAGTCAGCTCTCTGCATCAGGTGGCCAAAGTATTGGAGCTTTAGCCTCAGCATCAGTCCTTCCGATGAACACCAGGGCTGATCTCCTTTAGGATGGACTGGTTGGATCTCCTTGCAGTCCAAGGGACTCTCAAGAGTCTTCTCCACACCACAGTTCAAAAGCACAGATTCTTCAGTGCCTGCACGAAGGGAGCAGAGTCTACACCAGCTGAGTTGGGCGTGGGGGGTGGGCTGTCTCTTATACACATCTCGCCAGGCCTCCTGGAGTTTGCTCACACTCGTGTCCAATCTTTCCCAGCATCAGGGTCTCTTCAAGTGAGTCAGCTCTCTGCATCAGGTGGCCAAAGTATTGGAGCTTTAGCCTCAGCATCAGTCCTTCCGATGAACACCAGGGCTGATCTCCTTTAGGATGGACTGGTTGGATCTCCTTGCAGTCCAAGGGACTCTCAAGAGTCTTCTCCACACCACAGTTCAAAAGCACAGATTCTTCAGTGCCTGCACGAAGGGAGCAGAGTCTACGCCAGCTGAGTTGGGCGTGGGGGGTGGGGGAGCACAGTGGAGTGAAGCTGGGGGAAGGGAACTAGAGTGAAGGTGGGGAAGGAAACGGGACAGAGCCGCTGTAGGAGGAAGAGTAGAAACAGCGGGAAGACCCCTCTGCCCACCAGACCCTGGAACTCTGTCGCGAAGAAGCGATTTCAAACGGTGCAGAGCAGGCGAGCCTGGGACTCCCTCCCCCCAGCTCTGAGGAGCCCTGGTGCCCAGGCGTCCTGGTCTGACCCTGAGAGACTCTTGTCAGACGAGGCGGTAAAAGCCCAGCCCTTCTGCGCAGTAGACTCATCCAGGCGACTCTTCGAGCGCCTACTGGAGCCAGGCCTGGGCACCTACTCCGGGACATGACAAACGCAGGGGAAGCTGGCTCCGATTCCTCTGTATCAGGAAACCCTTGAACAATCACCTCTACTCTTTCTTAGCATCATCTCCACAAAAAGGGCTATTTCCATCTGAGGGCCCTGAGTTAAATGCCAATCCGGGGGACTCAGGACAGCTGAGGCGAGCACTCAGACGTTCCCACTCCCACCCAGGTTGGAGGTGCTTTCAGCCTTGCAGCAGCACCTCCTGGGACTTCATAACAGAGACCGTGTCAGACTCGGAAGGACAAAGCGATCCTGCTCCTTCAGAAAGCGATGTGTCCCCTGAGAAAAGCTGAGGTGCTTGGCCCTAGGGAGTCTCATCTTCAAGCACATGCCCTCGTCAGAAGGAAAGGTGAAACGAGGCTAAGGCGATCGTGCAGGGCCAGGAGGGAAGGAGAAGCAGAGTGTCTCATGCACAGACCCCAGAGACAGTCTGTTAAAGACGGTGCCACCCGAGAACGCCTTCACACCACCTCCAAGCCAGACAGCGTGGATTTCTGCTCTTTGAAGAGTAGCTGCAAAGGGTGTCAGCCCTGCTCTGTGAAACTTTGGGTCCCAACGTCTGTTGTTTCAGGGCAGTTTATCTCAGAGCAGTGTGACTGACTTAGGAAGGTAAAATCTAGAAATTTCTCGATTCAGTTTCTCAGATATTCTTTTTATCTATTGCCTTTATGGCCTTCCCAGGTGGCTCAGCCAGTAAAGAATCCGCCTGCAGTGCGGGAGACCTGGGTTCAATCCCTGGGTCAGGAAGATCCCCTGGAGGAGGGCAAGCAGCCCCCTCCAGTTTCCTGGCCTGGAGAAGCCCATGGACAGAGGAGCCTGGCGGGCTGCAGCCCAGGGGGTTGCACAGAGTGGGCCACGCCTGGGGGCTGAGCACACACACCTGCCTTTACACTCGCCTCTGCTGTGTGGCACCGTGCTGACTCACAGGCAGAAAACTGATTATTACTCAATGTTTTGTAACAAATATTGTAATGTGATTTTATAAACCGTGTGTTGTTATTTATGGTGCCAGATAAGGAAGTGCAGGCGTTTCATCTGACTCCAACTCACATGTTGCTTGAGAAAGACGTAAAGTGTGATTCCACAACAGTGGACCTGATCCTCGTTCTGGACCTGATTCTCTGCTCTCTCACTCTGAGAGCAGACTTTAAAAAATGTTTTTATATGTTTTAGTATTTTGTATTTCAACATTTTTGAGCACACACTTTGGGTCCGAGCTCCCTTTGCACAGCTTCCTAGGTAGTTTATGTGGAGTCAAGGCAGAAATCCTGACACCGCCTATCCCCCTTGGCTTCTAAGACGTCTCATGGCCAGTTATCTCCTTCCTTATTTGCGTGGACGTGGAGTTCCGTGTTCCTCGTTGCAAATACATTGCAATCCACTTATAAATCATTTATATTTACATTGCACATCACTTACACACTATAAGATATTGGATATATTTTTGGCTTTCTACTTACAAATTCAGGATTCTTATTGCAAATAAATTAATTGCATTTTCTCCTTTTACAAGGTTGAGGTGAAAACTAATGACAGAGAGAAGAGATTCCACCCCCACCCCCACCCCCTTGGTAATTAGAAAGCCTTTAGCATCATCATTTAATCCCTAAGGACAGGGAAAGTGATTAATCTCAATGAATGAATTGCAGTCTACAGTTCCATTTTAATTAAACATTTTTTTAAATATGAGAGATTCATTAGGTAAACTTTTAGGAACACAAATGCTTAAAGACATAAAAATTGTTTTAAAAGGTTCCTATAAAATTATTATGGAATCACATTGTGATTCCAAAGAAATTTACCTTTTATGAAGTCAATTTACAAAGGGAACTCAGTATTCTCCCACTTTATTTTTTGGTGATATTTCTAATTTTTGTTGTTGTTGTTCTGCAATCGACAAATCATCAGATGTGTAAGGAGCTTCCCCTCTCACCTGAGAAGTGAACTTCTAGAAATGTTTCTCAAGGAGAGGAGGACGAGGAATTCGGTGTTGCTAGGACACGTTTGTCCCATTGTACGCGTGGGCGTCTCTGAAGACTGGAGAGAGGGCTCGGCGGCATCCCCTCACCCCACAGGGACTTGCTGCTGGCCTGCTGCGGTGGCTCCTGAGGGCCTGGGCGCGGTTACGGCACACCTGGCACTGGCTTTGGCTGGGGCTGTCATCACGGGCAGGCCAGATTAAACCTGTTCTGCAAGAGCCCACACGCCAACTTAATAGCTGCTACCTGATCAATGAAACAAGCCGAATTGTTACAGAACGTGGAGGCTGTGATTAGAAGGCGGGTAATTGGGTAACTGTCCATTCTCAGGATAAGCCAGATCTGTATTGATCACGAAAGGAAAAAGTCTGACTTGATTAACAGATCTTCTCAGCATCCATAAGCTAATGGTTGGTTTTAAAATGTAATTTTGCTTCTGGTCCTCAGCAAGTGGCCAAAAGCAGTTAAGGGAGGAGCTACGGAGAAAGACACGGTGTTTATAAATCTGGAGCTCCCGCCGTCTTTTGGGGAAACCCGGCAACCTGAAAGCTGCAGAATCTCTGCTTCGGGTGAAGGGCGCCTCTGCCCTCTGAACTCCGCCCGGCAGGACGCCACACCCTGTTCCCTGAAGCCTCGGCGTCAGGGATGTGGCTCCGTGTCCAGATCTGAAGTGAGTCCTGCTGGAGGCAAGCGACTCAGGAAGGAGAAAACGTCCTTGTGTGGAGAAACCTCTTGCTCCAGTACCTCACGCCCCACAGTCCCTCCCCGGGGGCCTGAGGCGCCTCTTGGGCTGCCAGGATTGATGTCCTGGGAACTGTCTCCTTCTTCTGGAAGCAAAGGAAACCCAGGCCCGTGCACCTCCTGCCTGGGGACAGGGTGCCTCACCACACAGTGGGTGCACAGCGGTAGCATCTGTGAAGTCCCTCCTGGCACCTCTGGGGTAGAAATCATCACCACTTTTATGTCCCCGTGAAGGAACAGGGCGCTGACCCCAGACGGGCGGGGACCTCGCCTGAGCTCGGGGGCTTCCTCAGGCACCTGCCGCGTTTGCGGCTTTGCCCAGCACGGCCTGTGGGCACGTTTCTTTCTGAGGCCAGGACACAGCAGCCATGCCCCCTCCTCTGCTCACCACGCCACCCCCCACCAAAGCTGCAGGGAGGGGTGAGATGCGGAAGAGCTAAGCAGTCGCCTCCCAGAGGCCGCTGTCTTCCAGCCTCCCTCAGCAATGAGCAGGAGCCCTGAGGCTTCTCTGCTGGCCCTGAGGAGCCTGACGTGAGCCCCTGAGCCTTGTCAACTGCTTTCGGCGCCTCATGAAGGAGCCTCTGCCTTCTACAGGGTTGGCCTTCCCAGCCCACAAGGACGGGCATATGGGACGGGCGTGTCCCAGCGCAGTGTTCGTAGCAGCACGTGTGTGTCTGTCTCTTGTCTGGGTGGCTGCTGTTTCGCTTTTGGCGCATTCAGGACTCTTGTAGATGAGACAGAATGGTGTTGGAAGAATGTGTATGAAAAGCAGGGAGATGCAAGTTCCACGTGGAGAGCGGTGTTTTCACTCCAGCTCCCAGCACCGGCATCGCCTCCTTGGCTAGTGTCAAGTCTGGGACGTCTCTGTTGACGTGAATGTCCTTCCACCCCGTGACAAGAGCCCCGTGCATCTCCTCCAGCCGTTGCCAGCATGCAGGCAGCTGTGTCAGTGTCTCGGCCGTGGGCTCGTGGAGCCTGACGAGCTCTGTCACTCAGGAGACAGGCGTGACAGGAGACGGGCGGCTGGAGGCAGCAGAGGGGAGCCAGGGGCAGGAGCTGGAGCCAGGGGCAGGAGCTGGATCCGTGGGCCATTGCTGTTGATCACAGTCAGGCAGGCACACCCTTGAAGAGAGGCTACGGCCTCCCAGGGGACTGAGGAAGCCCACCGGACCTGGGCTGGGGTAGGGAGGGGGTGACATCAGTCAGGACGCAGAACCAAAGGTGCGGACCCCAGAGAGCCCTCGGGAAGCTAGTCCGGCCGTCAGAGAACGAGAACTCTGTCCACAGAGGATGGAGAGGAAGGGAGGCAGCGATGGGGGCCTGGGGATGTCTCTTATACACATCTTAAGCCAGATCTGTATTGATCACGAAAGGAAAAAGTCTGACTTGATTAACAGATCTTCTCAGCATCCATAAGCTAATGGTTGGTTTTAAAATGTAATTTTGCTTCTGGTCCTCAGCAAGTGGCCAAAAGCAGTTAAGGGAGGAGCTACGGAGAAAGACACGGTGTTTATAAATGCGGAGCTCCCGCCGTCTTTTGGGGAAACCCGGCAACCTGAAAGCTGCAGAATCTCTGCTTCGGGTGAAGGGCGCCTCTGCCCTCTGAACTCCGCCCGGCAGGACGCCACACCCTGTTCCCTGAAGCCTCGGCGTCAGGGATGTGGCTCCGTGTCCAGATCTGAAGTGAGTCCTGCTGGAGGCAAGCGACTCAGGAAGGAGAAAACGTCCTTGTGTGGAGAAACCTCTTGCTCCAGTACCTCACGCCCCACAGTCCCTCCCCGGGGGCCTGAGGCGCCTCTTGGGCTGCCAGGATTGATGTCCTGGGAACTGTCTCCTTCTTCTGGAAGCAAAGGAAACCCAGGCCCGTGCACCTCCTGCCTGGGGACAGGGTGCCTCACCACACGGTGGGTGCACAGCGGTAGCATCTGTGAAGTCCCTCCTGGCACCTCTGGGGTAGAAATCATCACCACTTTTATGTCCCCGTGAAGGAACAGGGCGCTGACCCCAGACGGGCGGGGACCTCGCCTGAGCTCGGGGGCTTCCTCAGGCACCTGCCGCGTTTGCGGCTTTGCCCAGCACGGCCTGTGGGCACGTTTCTTTCTGAGGCCAGGACACAGCAGCCATGCCCCCTCCTCTGCTCACCACGCCACCCCCCACCAAAGCTGCAGGGAGGGGTGAGATGCGGAAGAGCTAAGCAGTCGCCTCCCAGAGGCCGCTGTCTTCCAGCCTCCCTCAGCAATGAGCAGGAGCCCTGAGGCTTCTCTGCTGGCCCTGAGGAGCCTGACGTGAGCCCCTGAGCCTTGTCAACTGCTTTCGGTGCCTCATGAAGGAGCCTCTGCCTTCTACAGGGTTGGCCTTCCCAGCCCACAAGGACGGGCATATGGGACGGGCGTGTCCCAGCGCAGTGTTCGTAGCAGCACGTGTGTGTCTGTCTCTTGTCTGGGTGGCTGCTGTTTCGCTTTTGGCGCATTCAGGACTCTTGTAGATGAGACAGAATGGTGTTGGAAGAATGTGTATGAAAAGCAGGGAGATGCAAGTTCCACGTGGAGAGCGGTGTTTTCACTCCAGCTCCTAGCACCGGCATCGCCTCCTCGGCTAGTGTCAAGTCTGGGACGTCTCTGTTGACGTGAATGTCCTTCCACCCCGTGACAAGAGCCCCGTGCATCTCCTCCAGCCGTTGCCAGCATGCAGGCAGCTGTGTCAGTGTCTCGGCCGTGGGCTCGTGGAGCCTGACGAGCTCTGTCACTCAGGAGACAGGCGTGACAGGAGACGGGCGGCTGGAGGCAGCAGAGGGGAGCCAGGAGCAGGAGCTGGAGCCAGGAGCAGGAGCTGGAGCCAGGGGCAGGAGCTGGAGCCAGGGGCAGGAGCTGGATCCGTGGGCCATTGCTGTTGATCACAGTCAGGCAGGCACACCCTTGAAGAGAGGCTACGGCCTCCCAGGGGACTGAGGAAGCCCACCGGACCTGGGCTGGGGTAGGGAGGGGGTGACATCAGTCAGGACGCAGAACCAAAGGTGCGGACCCCAGAGAGCCCTCGGGAAGCTAGTCCGGCCGTCAGAGAACGAGAACTCTGTCCACAGAGGATGGAGAGGAAGGGAGGCAGCGATGGGGGCCTGGGGGGTGCACAGTGGGGCAGACTGGGCTGTCTGTCCAGACAAGGCTGAAAGTCAATTCCTAGGCAGGTTGATAGGGAGCCCGGGGTCCCCGAGGAGGAGAGGAGGTCTGGGGCTGTCAAAGCAGGGGTAGGGGTCTGGAGTTCTCAAGGAGGAGGAAAGCACAAACATCTTTTTTTTTTTTCTCTACATTCCTTAGTCTTAGTCACATAAAACGTTTTTTTATTTAGGCCTAGAACTGATGATTACACAACAAACAACTCAGTTTAAATTCTACTAAGGATTATGTGACAACAATGTATCCAGCTTGAGGACAGTTTCTCCTTCCTGAAATCCTTCTGGCTAATCCTGTTTTCTAAAAATGTAAATTATGGGAGTGGGTCTGGTAGGATCTTTATAACCTTGAGACATTCTGTTGATTTATTACAATAATTAAAAAATATATAACTCCCTTGCTAACACTAGCAAGGGGGCTGTCTCCTTCTCTCTTCTGATGTCTATGTCAGAAGCTTCCTCTGTCCCTTTTCTCCCTTTAAGAAAACCCTGCTATACAAAAGCTCCTGAGTGATCAAGCCTGGCCCCTGGTCCCAAAGGTACATCTTCAGAGATCATGCATCCAACACTGTTCACCGTAAGCTGTCGGGGCCACACTCAGGAGCTGGGAGCAGACTCCCCAGGGTGTTAAGGGACCAGACCTGAGCCATGACAGGCTCAGCAAGCTACACTAAGCCTAAGATTCAGATTCTTGTAAAACCTGAGTCATGATTCCAGGGAACCACACCCTGGGAAAGTCCTCGATGGCGCCAAACCTCAGCCAATCCAGATAGGGGTGCGGGATTTGAAAATCATGCACGCGAGTACAGCTCAGCCAGTCATTACCTGACAGCTGTACTGAGAACCGCCTGTATAAAAGCAGCTGTGACTCAGAGCTCGGGGGTCTCATCAAGACTCCACTGCACTGGATGAGACGGGAGCCCTAGCTCAAGCTAGCAATAAAACCCCTTTTTGCTTTTGCATTGACGTGGATGTCTTATTCTCTCAGTTCTGGGATCCGGACTCTGGGCATAACATTTGGGAGCTCGCCTGGGATCCCTTTAACTGGGAAGAATAACACTCTCCCAGTAGAAGGGGTTTCCTCACTCAGAGGAAAGATATCTGAACATCGGTGTTAAGTTTGGTTAGCCAGTGTAAGACCGAGGCCCAGCATATGCGCTGGAAGGCAGCTGGCTCTGGTGAGCAGGGGCGAATTAGCCATCCTAGCCAGTGTAAGACCGAGGCCCAGCATACGCGCTGGAAGGCTGCTGGCTCTGCTGGGAAGATAACTTCTCTCTGGATCCCGAATCTGGTGGGCAGTGGACGCCCTTCAGAAAGGTAACCTCGAGGGATAGGAGGGTTCAGGGGGCCCAGGAAGACCTAGTACTGTGTTCTCAGCCGAGGTCTGTCCCTCCTCTCTTCGTCGCATCTTTGTGTTCGCCGGCATCGTCACTGCTCTCCGTGTGTTTGTCTTGTCTCCTGTGTTCTATCCTGTAATCATGGAACAAGAGACTTCCACTCCGCTGTCCGTTATGACTGACCATTTTTCTGATATTAAGTCTAGAGCACAGAATCTATCAGTGCCAGTGAAGAAAAACAAATTAGTAACATTTTGCTAGTCTGAATAACCCACTTTTACCGCTAAATAGACGCCGGCTGGGACCATCAACCTGTCCACCATTCGAGCAGTGAAATCTGTATAATTTTGTCCTCAGTGACCTTCTAGAGTCTATCCTTTTTTGCCCATGATCCCACTTGGGATGACTGTCTTCACCACAGAGGAACATGAGAGGATTTTGTCGGAGGCGCGGAAAAACGTTCCAGGGGTGGACAGAAGACCTACCACACGGCCTAATCCAATTGACGAGGGATTCCCTCTGACACAACCCCACTGGGATTTCAAGTGTGCTGAAGGTTGACAGCACTGGACCTTGGGTGCACTGTAACCACGTGCACCATGCCACTCCAGAGGAACAAGAAAAGGCCCAGGAAAAGTGGAAGGTGATGCTGCATGCCTCTCATCCTTTAAGAATGAAGCTCGTCTGCCGGCAGGTCCCGGACGAATCACTCTGACTCTCCTGTCAGTGGCCGTCTTCCTCGACCCTGAGACAGCCAGTGCTAACCCACACCAACCCGCCAAAATCACCTGGAAGCTTCAGAATGGACTGACTCAGGAGGTACTCAGTTCGACCACTGGAATTCACCCCCCCAGTACTTGGTGGCTGGATCTGTACTTTAACCTGCAGAAACTGATCGACAGTGGTTGGGAGGGACCATGGCTGAGGAACTACGGATTCTGGGCATGCCCTAGAAACATAAAGAACAATTGGGGGACTTGCGGGGACCTACAACATTATTTCTGTGGGCCTGGAGCTGTGTGACCTCCAATGATGGGGCGGGGAAATGGGGGGTAGGGAACTGGGACTTGGTCAACTTCTTTAGATCTGATGTTCCTACAACAAGGGCAACTCTGCGCGGCTCTGAGGGAAGAATGTTTTTATGCAGACCACACCAGAGTAGTAAGAGAATCTATGGCCAAAGTAAGGGAAGGGCTAGCCCAACGAAAAAGAGAGCGAGAAGCCCAACAGGGATGGTCTGAGTCCTGGTTCCAACAGTCCCCATGGTTAACAACGCTGATTTCCACCCTGGTGGGCCCTCTCATAGTGCTGCTACTGATTCCCACTCTTGGCCCCTGTGTCCTAAATAGACTTACCGCATTTGTTAAGGAGAGCATCGATACAGTCCAGGAACTAGTACTTAGGCAGCAGTATCAGGCCCTGCCCCAAAATGCTGAGCAAGACTCCTCAGTATAACTAAAGACAGGGGGGATGTTAAGGGACCAGACCTCAGCCATGACGGGCTCAGCAAGCTACACTAAGCCTAAGATTCAGATTCTTGTAAAACCTGAGTCATGATTCCAGGGAACCACACCCTGGGGAAGTACCCGATGGTGCCAAACCTGAGCCAGTCCGGATAGGGGTGCGGGATTTGAAAATCGTGCACGTGAGTACGGCTCAGCCAATCATCACCCGCCAGCTGTACTAAGAACCGCCTGTATAAAAGCAGCTGTGATTCAGAGCTCGGGGCTCTCGTCAAGACTCCACTGCGCTGGATGAGACGGGAGCCCTAGCTCGAGCTAGCGGTAAAACCCCTTTTTGCTTTTGCATTGACGTGGACGTCTTATTCTCTCAGTTCTGGGATCTGGACTCTGGGCGTAACACAGAGGTGGAGCGGGCCTGGAGCCTCGGGTCTGGTGGGCCTTGCTCAGCTGCTCCCCCATGGGAGACCCAACGGCCCACCCTGTGCCCACCTTGGCAGAACAGAAGGCAGAAGTCACGCCCTCTCCCTCGCTGACGGTGGAGCTGTGCAGCCTCCATGGGAAGGCGAGCGCTCGTGTCACTGTCCTCAGCTTCCCGCATCACCAGCTACCTGGGAGCGGCCTGCAGCTCACTGGACAGCCACATTTCCCGGGGCGCACTTGCTCCCAGGCAGCCCAGGGGAGCCCACTGGAGGGGCGGCGGCCCTCAGGACCCTGACCCCCCCTCTGCCCCCACCCCCATTGCCCTGGTGAGCGTTGGCAGCAGCCTTTGGAAGACGTGTTGTTGGAGAACCCCCCCCCCCCCGCGCCCCGGGGAGATCTCATCAGGCTGTGAGTGCTCCATCCTGCCCACAAGGAAGACGTGGCGCCCAGAGGGGGTGGGCAGACCATACTGGCAGCGCTGAACGCTGCGAGCTTTCTTACAATTGCAGTGAGTGAGTAAAAGAGCCTTCTAAACACTTATAAAGCGTCCGCTTACAATGTGGGAAATTAGAAGACGCTTACTTCTTGGAAGAAAAGTTATGACGAACCTAGACAGTATATTCAAAAGCAGAGACATTACTTTGCCGACGAAGGTCCATCTAGTCAAGGCTATGGTTTTTCCTGTGGTCATGTATGGATGTGAGAGTTGGACTGTGAAGAAGGCTGAGTGCCGAAGAATTGATGCTTTTGAACTGTGGTTTTGGAGAAGACTCTTGAGAGTCCCTTGGACTTCAAGGAGATCCAGCCAGTCCATCCTGGAGATCAACCCTGGGATTTCTTTGGAAGGAATGATGCTAAAGCTGAAACTCCAGTACTTTGGCCACCTCATGCGAAGAGTTGACTCATTGGAAAAGACTCTGATGCTGGGAGGGACTGGGGTCAGGAGGAGAAGGGGTCGACCAAGGATGAGATGGCTGGATAGCATCACGGACTCGATGGACGTAAGTCTGAGTGAACTCCGAGAGATGGTAATGAACAGGGAGGCCTAGTGTTCTGCGATTCATGGGGTCGAAAAGAGTCAGACATGACTGAGCGACTGAACTGAAGTGAAACACTCATAAAGCGTCTGCCTACAATGTGGGAGAAACGGGTTCGATCCCTGGGTCGGGAAAATCCCCTGGAGAAGGAAATGGCACCCCACTCCAGTACTCTTGCCTGGAATATATCATGGATGGAGGAGCCTGGTGGGCTACAGTCCATGGGGTCTCAAAGAGTCAGACACAACTGAGCGACTTTACTTCACTTGGAATGCTGTAGGTCCACGGAAGTGAGGGGGAAAGAGTGCAGGGCTTGGAGATGGGACATACTTGCTGATGTCAGGGCCATGAGTTAGTCACTTAACATCTTTATAGTTTTGAGGCTCAGTTTATCCATCTAGAAAATGGGTGGAATAATGCTTAATCTTCTCTCATGTACTGAAAGTGAAAGTCACTAAGTCATGTCCAACTCTTTGTAACCCCATAGACTACAGAGTCTATGGGATTCTCCAGGCCAGAATACTGCAGTGGGCAGCCTTTCCTTTCTCCAGGAGATTTTCCCAGCCCAGGGCAGACCCAGGTCTCTTGCATTGCAGGCAGATTCTTTACCATCTGAGCCACCAGGGAAGCCCAAGGATACTGGAGTGGCTAGCCATTCCCTTCTCCAGGGAGTCTTCCCAACCCAAGGATTGAACCCGGTTTCCAACCCAAGTCTCCAACCCAGGTCTCTGAGTTGTGGGTGGATTCTTGGCCAGCTGAGCCACCAGGGAAGCCCTTCTCCCACAGGATTATTCAAATACTAATGGACATAGTGATGATGCTGTTGTAGATGATGGCGGTGATAAGTAATAGGTGTCACTTACAAGGGGCTTCCCTGGCGACTTAAGTGGTAGAGAATCCACCTGCAGTGCAGGAGGCCCGGGTTCAGTCTCTGTGTCGGGAAGGTCCCCTGGAGAAGGGAATGACTAGGCACTCTAGCATTCTTGCCTGGAGAAGCCCGGGGACAGGGGAGCCTGGCGGTCACTCACAAGAGCTCCGTCGTGCTCCAGGCAGTGCTGGGAGGCAGCTCTCAGCCCCTTGAGCCCTCACATCACGCCTGTGAGGATGGCTCCCAGAGAGCCCTCCTTTTACAGAAATAACAGGTCAAGGGGCCGGCTTGCCCACGGCTGGCCAGTGACGGCAGCCAGGCAGAGCTGCCGCCTGGGCAAGACGGCCTCCGGGCCTCTTCCCGTAACCTTAGGCGGTAACATTTCTGAGACAAGCTATGCGAAACTGTTTTAGAAATATCTTGGCTCCGTAAGGCAGGCCTTAAGCATGGGTTTCCTGAAGGAAGAGTTAATGAAAAGATTCAATGGATACATGAAGTTCTAAACACAGAAAAGCAGATACTGTCTCTTTTAGGACTAGAGGTCGGGCAGTTCTGATCCCTTAAAGGCAGAGATCTGAATTCTGCGGTGGCACCACAACCCTCAGGTGAGAGACGAGTGCTTGGAGGTGGGGCTGCAGTGCAGGCAGGCGCGGTGTGTGGGAGGCGGTGGGGGCCCGCAGCCCCCTGGGTGGTGGCCGCAGAGAGCCAGGAGGGCATCCAGGCCTGCACCCTTTTCCTCGGCTGGCTGGGAGGGGAGATTGTTCATGCCAACAGGCCACTGGTTCTGACTGATGGAGAGCAGCTCCCGCTTGGAGAAGCCGACAAAGGTAACCTGCAGAGGCACGAGAGGAGGAGGTGGGCGGCGCCGCCTGGCAGACACGTGTCAGCGCCACGCACACATCGAGGCAGCCGCTGTTCACCCTCGGGCGAGCTGCGGGGGTCATCCACCGCCCCGGAAAGGCTGTGAGTTCAGAGGCCCAAATCCCGGCCCCGGCTCCACCGACGGCCCCCCTGGCAGAGCCCCGATGGGCACAGGGTGCCCTGGGGAAGGCATGGGTCCAGTCCCAGGTTGGGGACCTCGCCAAAGTCTAGTGGCGCCCATGCCTTCCCTGCACGGCAGGAATGGCTGCAGGGGAGCCAGCTCACTCTGCCAGGAGGCCTCTTTGGGGAGCTTGGCGCCTCCCGAGGAGCCTCATCCCCACACAGTCTGCAGCCTCTGTGAGTCCACCCCATCTCCTCACCCAGCAGTGGGCATCCCCACCTCGGTGCTGAAGATGGGGAGTCTGTCCCGCCTCCTGCCCCTCCCTCAGTCATCCCCTCCCTCAGTCATCCCCTCCCTCAGTCATCCCCTCCCTCAGTCATCCCCTCCCTCAGTCATCCCCTCCCTCAGTCATCCCCTCCCTCAGTCATCCCCTCCCTCAGTCATCCGATTCCGCAGGCCTTGCTCCTGCCTCTGTGGTTTCAGTCTCTCCTTGTAGCCAGAAATAAGAAATGACGCTGTGTGCGGCAGCTCAGCGCCGCAGGTAACGCAGTCTCACGCACGCGCACCCGAAGCAACCATTTGCGGGAGCGGTACTGACCCTTCTTAGAAGCAAAGTCCTCTGGAAGCTTTTGCTTGTGTTTGTTTATCTGTTTGCTTGTTTACAGAGGCAAAAAACAAGTTTATTAACATTTACACCTCCTGGTTACGTGGGAGCCACTCAGGAACACAGAGCAGACCTCCCTTCAGGTAGCCTTTACTTAGCCTTACTGTTTCATGAAAACAATTCTAGTCGTGACTCACTATGTGAATTTATGCTCATTAATCAGTCAAGATGCTTACTCCTTGGAAGAAAAGTTATGACGAACCTTAGATAGTATATTCAAAAGCAGAGACATTATTTTGCCAACTAAGGTCCGTCTAGTCAAGGCTATGGTTTTTCCTGTGGTCATGAATGGATGTGAGAGTTGGACTGTGAAGAAGGCTGAGCACCGAAGAATTGATGCTTTTGAACTGTGGTGTTGGAGAAGACTCTTGAGAGTCCCTTGGACTGCAAGGAGATCCAACCAGTCCATTCTGAAGGAGATCAGCCCTGGAATTTCTTTGGATGGAATGATGCTAAAGCTGAAACTCCAGTACTTTGGCCACCTCATGTGAAGAGTTGACTCATTGGAAAAGACTCTGATGCTGGGAGGGACTGGGGGCAGGAGGAGAAGGGGACAACTGAGGATGAGATGGCTGGAAAGCATCACAGACTCAATGGACGTGGGTTTGGGTGAACTCCGAGAGATGGTGATGGACAGGGAGGCCTGGCGTGGGGGATTCATGGGGTCGCAAAGAGTCGGACACGACTGAGCAACTGAACTAAACTGAATCAGTCAAGACCTGTAGTTTGAAAAATGCCGTGCTAACAATCTCTTGGATCTAATTTTCTCCCCGTGGCCAACACTAACTCCCAAGTCCAATCTGTTGCACGGATACAACAGCGTGCAGACCATCTGGCCCTTGACCCTTCTTGCTCCCCTTCAGTCCACTCCCAGTCTGACACATAAACCAGAGTGGAATCCTCTGAAGCCAGAGAGTGCGCGTGCTGTTTGCACCCTCAGCATCCTTGCTGCTGTGTAAAGCCCAGCTCCTTAACTTCACCCCCAGCCCCCAGACGCCTCCACCTATGTCTCTAGTTGCCTTTGCTCTTTCCTCCCGAACTGTCTTCACACGGGTCACCAGAACTTCTTCCACGTCCTTGAACTTGTCATGTGCTATGCTGGGTCTGAGTCCTTACTACAGTCCTTTCGTCCCTGCCTTCCAGCCATCTAGTGTGGAGGTCTAGGTCTACGGTAAGCAAAGGGGTGATGCCAGAAGTTCTTGGGGTCGTGCAGAAGAAGGATTTCCAAGACTCGGGGAACCGGAAGAACTATTAAAGTAACTCAAGCATGTGGCACTGGTTTCCTTGCCCCGTGTCCCCCTGACAATTCCAGAGGACACCTCCTTCACCACGGTGCTGAGCGAAATATGGGGAAAGGAATGATTGTGTGGTGGGTCCTGTTGGTGCCACACCCCCTCTGTCACCAGCTGCTCTGAGCGCTGGCTACTGCCTTCTCCATAGAATCCCATTCCACAAAGCAGAAGCCTCCTGTGGCTCAACTGGTGAAGAATCCGCCCAGTGTGGGAGAGCTGGGTTTGAGTCCTGGGTTGGGAAGGTCCCCTGGAGAAGGGCCTGGTACCCACTCGGCTTCTGGCCTGGAGAATCCCACGGCTCTATAGACTCGCAAAGAGTCAGACACTGGGCGACTCTCGCTCACTTGAAACAGATGCCGTTCGACGGAGAGACCGCACACCCTTGTTGCTCTCCTGAGCACTCAGAGGCCGGAGGCTGACAGACGCGAGAGAGGGGAGAGGTCGCCTTGCCCCGGCGCTGTGGCGCTGTCCGCGCTGCAGCACCGGGCACCGGGCTGGACCCAGTGCCCAGCCAGGACCCCCTTGCTCAGCTTCCTCCCCCAGCTCTGTCCTGCTTTTCCCGCCTCCTTCTCCTGAGGGCACTCACCAGTAGGTTATTTTCACGTGTAAACGCTGACCAGGCTCGGATTCCAGGGGACCTGAGCTGTGGCGGCTCGCGTCTCTCAAGAGGGCAGCGGCGGCTCTCCCGGGGGCGGGGGCGAGGGCGGGTGGCACTGTGGTCTCGGGGAGGGGCAGCAGGCGTCTCCGGCTGCTGTCTCGCGCAAACGGCCAGGGGGCACGGCAGAATGGTTTGACTCTCAGCGAACTTCGTTGGCGACTGACTGGATACAGAGTCCCTGAAACGAGGCCAGGTGGGTGGCCCACTGAGGCGCTCCTGAAGCTGCGTGTCTGAAGACACTCTGTCCCTCAGAGTGAGAGCGGAGAGAATCCCCAGAGGGTCGGATCCCCGGCCCAGGCCCCACGCCTGAGAGGGTCTGCAGAGCTGAAGCTCTCTGAGGGAAGGCGTGTGTTGTAGCCTGGAGGAGGGGCCTGATGGTTCAATCACAGAAGCGTCCCTTCACCCCTCTTAGTCTGCGCTAAGGAACCTGCAGACTCTCACCAGAGGAGGAGAGTGCTCAGCCCTTTAGGGGAGGGTGGGTCTCAGCTTTTAGATGCCACTGTGGTCTTGTTCAGTCGCTCAGTCGTGTCTGACTCTTTGTGACCCCATGGACCACGGCACAGGCCTCCCTGTCCATCATCAACTCCCGAAGTTTACTCAGACTCACGTCCATGGAGCTGGTGATGCCATCCAACCATCTCATCCTCTGTCATCCCCTTCTCCTCCTGCCCTCAATCTTTCCCAGCATCAGGGTCTTTTCAAATGAGTCAGCTCTTCCCATCAGGTGGCCAAAGTTTTGGAGTTTCAGCTTCAGCATCAGTCCTTCCAAAGAATATTCAGGATTGATTTCCTTTAGGATGGACTGGTTGGATCCCCTTGCTGTCCAAGGGACTCTCAAGAGTCTTCTCCAAAACCACAGTTCAGAAGCATCAATTTAGCACTCAGCTTTCTTTATAGTCCAATTCTCACATCCATACATGACCACTGGAAAAACAACAGCTTTGACTATACAGACCTTTGTTGTCAAACTAATGTCTCTGCTTTTTAATACACTGCCTAGGTTTTTCATAACTTTTTTTCTGAGGAGACACGTCTTAATTTCATGGCTGCAATTACCATCTGCAGTAATTTTGGAGCCCCCCCCCAAAATGGTCTGTCTCTGTTTCCATTGTTTCCTGCCCTGTTTGCCATGAAGTGATGGGACCAGATGCCATGATCTTTGTTTTTTGAATGTTGAGTTTTAAGCCAGCTTTTTCACTCTCCTCTTTCACCTTCATTGAGAGGCTCTTTAATTCCTCTTTTCTTTCTGCCACGCGGTTGGTGTCATCTGCATATCTGAGGTTATTGACATTTCTCCCAGCAATCTTGAGTCCAGCTTGTGCTTCCTCCAGCCTGGCATTCTGCATGATGTACTCTGCAGATAATTTGAATAAACAGTCACAATATTCAGCCTTGACACACTCCTTTCCTGATTTGGAACCAGTCTGTTGTTCCATGTCCAGTTCTAACTGTTGCTTCCTGACCTGCATACAGGTTTCTCAAGAGGCAGGTCAGGTGGTCTGGTATTCCCATCTCTTGAAGAATTTTCCAGTTTGTTGTGATCCACACAGTCAAAGGCTTTAGTATAGTCAGAGAAACAGATGTTTTTCTGGAACTCTCTTGCTGCTTCTATGATCCAGTAATAGTAGTAGTTTAGTTGCTAAGTCATGTCTAACTCTTGCAACCCCATAGACTGCAGCCTGCCAGCCTCCTCTGTCCATGGGATTTTCCAGGCAAGAGTACTGGAGTGGGATGCCATTCGCTTCTCCAGGGGATCTTTCTGACCCAGGTATGGAACCCAGGTCTCCTGCATTGAGGCAGATTGCTTATAGGATGAGCTACAAGGGAAGATGATTTGATGGATGTTGGCAATTTGATCTGTGGTTCCTCTGCCTTTTCTAAATCCAGCTTGAACATCTGGAAGTTCACAGTTCACATACTGCTGAAGCCTGGCTTGGAGGATTTTGAGCATGATGTTGCTGGTATGTGAAATGAGTGCGATTGTGCAGTAGTTTGAACATTCTTTGGCATTGGCTTCTTTGGGTTTGGAATGAAAACTGGCCTTTCCAGTGTGGTCTACCAGTCAGAATGCGAGGTCAGCTGAAGTGGTATTTTGGTACAAGTTCACGTTTTGGCCCATGTCCACCTCACAATGTATATGATGGCTCCATCGTACTTCCAAGGTCCTTGGAGGTACGATTAGAAAAGATGAAATTAGCAACTGGCAGTGTCTCTCTATCGGCTCTCTGTCCTGTGGAGCAAGGAGAGTAGGAACCCTTGACATAGTCCCCATTGTACCAAAACAGAAAACCAGAAGCATGAATTCCCAAAGGCCAGCTGTTTACATGCATCATCTTACCCAGGTGCTGAACTTTCCATGCAGCGTTGTGTCTGTGTGTCCAAGCAAAAGGTGGAGAAGCCATCTAGTTGCCCTTGCTTTCCCTCTGACAGAGCTCTCACTGCTGGAGTCCTTGGTAGTCTGGAAGCCACCGGCCCCTAAGCCATCCCCAAGGAGGTTAGGTGCCTAGGTAGCAAGCAAGGCAGGCTCTGATCTGAGGCCAGGGAGGTGCCCGTGCTTTCCCCCGGCCATCCGCAGCCTGTTCCTTACTGAGCAGTAAGCCTAGCAGCTAGGCAAGTCTAAGCAATTCATATGACTGCAACTCTGTTTAGCAAACAATGGACATGAGTCACCTGCTGAGCATGGTAACATTCTCCCACATACCTGGGAGAAAAGAGACATCATTTTCATTCGTTTGTCTAGAAGCAAGGAAGGGTATTTCTCAAAGTTTAATTTACAGCCATAAACCTGTACATTGAGATAACCATAACATAAAGGAGGAAACATCTGTCACTTGCATTTGTAGCTGTGTTTGTAGCAGCTTTTTCCAAAAGGAAGACTAGAGATCAGCCATCCAGGTTTGGGGGCTGTATGGTTAGGCCATTCAAGATGGCTGTTCTCTTGCTGCTGTCTCTTATACACATCTAGATGTGTATAAGAGACAGGGGGAGACTGGCTTTTACGGCACGTAAGAGAGCCGGCTGCAGCCCAGGGCCTCAGTGGGAGAGCGGAATTATTAATAGATCCTACCAAGGCCTCGGGAAAAATGCAGGACTACGTGGAGTTTAAAAGGTCAGCGTGAATAACAAAAACAGACTTTCTGGGGAGTCAGAATGGGTTTAAAATACACTCAGAGGGGCCTGGGGCTCCTTTGCCACGGCGGGCGCAGCAGGACCGGCTTTGTGTGTTTGCAGGCGTGCGTACACACCTCTGGGTTCTGGAGACGTTTGTCAGCTCCCAGGGCACCGGCTGGAGACTTCAGCCTCGCAGAGTGTGTGCTCTGGGCAACTTTTGAGTGCCAAGAATGGCAGCTCAGGGGCTCAGCTGCTGTGTGCTGGGGGGACCACTCATTTCTCTCTCTCTCTAAAGTGGGGAGAGTGGATTAGCAGGGCCTAAGAACATTCCCCACGTGGATAGCCACAGTGCTGGAGGATGGGGAGACCTGGCCCTGGCGCTGCACGGACCTGGGTTCATGTCCTCAGCCATCGCTCAACTGGTGAGGGGACTCTGGGCAAGTCAGTTTTTCCTTTCAGCCTCTCTGTGTCCTTCCCACCCACAGGGTTACTGTGGGGATGAAGCAAGCAGAGTGTTCGAGACACGTGGTTCTGTGGTCCTTTCTCCTCATGCCTGGTCTCTTCTTTCAGTCCATCATCTCCTGTCCTCTCTGCATTTTAGAGGGTTCATTCATTTGATTAGACCAGTATTTATTGAACACCTACTATGCTCTCGGTGCTGTCTGAGGCCCTAGGATATGGTTAAAACCTCCTGTCCTCTGGAGCTCACATTTTATGCTCACTGGTATCCGCCTGTTCTGGGCTGACAGAATCAGACTCTTAAAGAGGGGGCTGGAGGTCAGAACAGAGACTGGGAGCCCCAGATTTACATCATCATGATCCCAGGTTAGCAGGAAAATGATACATCACAAACGAGAAGATGGTGTCAGTTTTAAGATAAAGTCTCAGGTACTACCTGGCTGAGCAAGTGAAGTGTTGATGTATGACAAAACCAATATAGCACTGTAAAGTTAAAAAAAAAAAAAAGCAAAAAAAAAAAAAAAAGAGTTACAGCCTAAAAGAGAGACTGAAATTTTAAAGCTGAAAACAGCTTCCCCAGATGGAGTGGTGGCATTTGGTTGAGTTCAGATAACCAAGACCCTGGCCAAAGGGCTGGCCAGTCAATGAGCACTGGCAAAAGAGGCTGCAGGTGGCAGGAGATGCTGGGATGGGTTAAGGTACCTTCCCTCTTGGTAGTCGTAGCAACCTAGCATCCCAGCTCCTCTTATGACTTTTACCTGTAATTCATTCTACCTTGATCATACCTTTCTGAGGACTCCTATGACATTCATTATAAGCATGCATTTTGGCACCCGGTAGACCTTCAGGACACCCCACTTTCCCCTTCATGCCTATGGATACTTCCTCCAGCAAACATGCAAGGAATTAGACATCACTGAACTGTACAGTAGAGTAAGGACATATCAACATTCTCTCCTCAGTGAAAGCAACAAGAATATTAGGGGGAAAAAGATCAGAATCGAGTTTTTGAGAAGCATGGAAATTAGCCAAAGGATTGCAAGAATCCAGGGAGCATGTATTCAAGAAAAGGAGGTTAATTTTGGTAAGTGTAGCAAATTTTTTGGTACTTTAACTTTCCCTATCCTAAACCCCTACACTCCTTTGGTGGTAACCTTGAAAACCAACGACTGCAAATACAGTGAAAACAAGCAGTTTGGCAGTCACTGGAGAGTACAAAATAGTATTGAGGGAGCTCCTTTATAAGCCTCATTTCTAGAGAACTGCCATTATACAACCTGCTGGTAATGACTTAGTCCCAGCTTTCAAGGTTGCCTGTATGTTATCTGACTTGAGTGCCCCTCATGCTTACAGCCTTTTCCCCAGGGATGTTTACTGAAAAAAAAAATCAGAGCAATTTTTAACATCAGTGCAGTCTGAGGCAGTGGATAACAGTTGAGGCAAATAGGGCTTCCCTGGTGGCTCAGTTGGTAAAGAATCTGCCTGCAATGCAGGAGACCTGGCTTTGATCCCTGGATCGGGAAGATCCCGTACAGAAGGAAACGCCAACCCACTCCAGTATTGCTGGGAAATCCCATGGACAAAGGAGCCTGGTGAGCTACATATATAGTTCATGGGGTTGCAAAGAGTTGGATACCACTAAACCACTACCACCACCACCACTACCACCAATAAGCTAATTTGAGCAAAGACTTCAGTTGACCACATATCACAAAGAATACACACTTAATATAACCGTCTCAGAAAAACCACAAGGGAAATAGTAATAACAACAAACAGCCTGAGGAGAGGGAGAATCTGATTTCCGGACTTGTCATCTTGCATTATTTTGAATGCCCAGTTTTCAACAAAATATATAAGAAATTCATAGAAACAATTTTGCCTATAAATGGGGGGCGGGGCGGGGGGAAGGGATCAGCAGAAACTATCCCTGAGGAAGTGCAGTAGTTGTACTTACTAAAAAAAAAAGACTTAAAATTATCTATTTTAAATATGTCTAAAGAATTAAAAATGTCTAAAGAACTAAAGGAAAGTATGAAAATGATGTCTCACCAAATGGAAACTATCAATAAAGAGACAGAAATCATTTTTATAAAAGAAGCAAATAGATATTCACATATTGTATAACTGAAAATCACAATAAATGAAATGAAAAGTTCACTGGAGGGACTCAGCAGTAAATGTGAGCAAGCAGAAAAAAAAATGTGCTACCCTGAAGATATGTCAATTGAGATTATTCAGCCTGAGGAATAGAAAGAAATAAGAATTAACAATGAACAGAGACCCATGGACACCATCACAGTACCAAGACAGGCATAATGGGGGAGTCCCAGAAGAAGAGGGGACAGAAAACAGGGGCAGAAAGAATATCAGAGAAATAATAGCTGACAACTTCCTATATCTTATGGAAAACATTAATCTACACATTGAAGAAGCTCAAAGAACTTCAAGTAGTATACATTCAAAAAGATTGACACTACACGTGTAGTAATCAAATTGTTTAAAGCCAAAAATAGAGAACCTTGAAGGCAGCAAGAGAGAAATGTCATTGCATATCTAAATAAAATTAATTGCTGATTTATCATCAGAAATCACGAAGGCCAGGAAGCAGTTGGATGATGTATTCAAAGTCCTGTAAGGTAAAGAATGTCAATGAAGAATTCTGTATCCAGCAAAACTATACTTCAAAAATGAAGGAGAAGATATTTGTAACGAGATAAAAACAAAGAATTTGTTGCCAGGATGGCCCTATAAGAAACACTAAAAGGAGTCTTTCAGGCTGAAATGAAAGGACACTAGACAGTAACTTGAATCTACATGAAGAAACAGAGCAATGGTAGGGCTTCCCAGATGGTGCTAGTGGTAAAGAACGCGCCTGTCAGTTCAGGAGATGAAGGAGACTCAGGTTCGATCCCTGGGTCGGGAAGATCCCCTGGAGCAGGTAGTGGCAACCCACTCCAGTATTCTTGCCTTGAGAATTCCATGGACAGAGAAGCCTGGTGGGCTACAGTCCATGGGGTCACAATGAGTTGGACGCGACTGAAGCACTCAGCAGTAGCAGCAGGTAGCTTTATAGGTAAATATAAAAGATGGTATGCATTAGTTTTTTGTAACTTTTCCCCTACCATCTCATTTAAAAGGCAAATGCATAAAACAATAATTATAAATCTGTGTTGATGAGCTTTATTTGTCGTGAAGATCTTTTTTGTACAGTTCTTCCATGTATTCTTGCCACCTCTTCTTAATATCTTCTGCTTCTGTTAGGTCCAGACCATTTCTGTCCTTTATCAAGCCCATCTTTGCATGAAATGTCCCCTTGGTATCTCTGATTTTCTTGAAGAGATTTATAGTCTTTCTCATTTTGTTCTTTTCCTCTATTTCTTTGCATTGATTGCTGAAGAAGGATTTCTTATCTCTTCTTGCTGTTCTTTGGAACTCTGCATTCAGATGCTTATAGCTTTCCTTTTCTCCTTTACTTTTCACCTCTCTTCCTTTCACAGCTATTTGTAAGCCCTCCTCAGACAGCCATTTTGCTTTTTTGCATTTCTTTTCCATGAGGATGGTCTTGATCCCTGTCTCCATGTATTCTTGCCACCTCTTCTTAATATCTTCTGCTTCTGTTAGGTCCAGACCATTTCTGTCCTTTATCAAGCCCATCTTTGCATGAAATGTTCCCTTGGTATCTCTGATTTTCTTGAAGAGATCTCTAGTCTTTCCCATTCTGTTGTTTTCCTCTATTTCTTTGCATTGATCGCTGAAGAAGGCTTTCTTATCTCTTCTTGCTATTCTTTGGAACTCTGGATTCAGATGCTTATATCTTTCCTTTTCTCCTTTGCTTTCCACCTCTCTTCTTTACACAGCTATTTGTAAGGCCTCCCCAGAGAGCCATTTTGCTTTTTTGCATTTCTTTTCCATGGGGATGGTCTTGATCCCCGTCTCCTGTACAACGTCACGAACCTCATTCCATAGTTCATCAGGCACTCTGTCTATCAGATCTAGGCCCCATGAACAGTATTAAAAGGAAAAATGATAGGATACTAAAAGAGGAACTCCCCAGAGCAGTAGGTGACCAATATGCTACTGGAGACCAGTGGAGAAATAACTCCAGAAAGAATGAAGGGACAAAGTCAAAGCAAAAACAATACCCAGCTGTGGATGTGACTGGTGATAGAAGCAAGGTCCGATGCTAGAAAGAGCAATACTGCATAGGAACCTGGAATGTCAGGTCCATGAATCAAGGCAAATTGGAAGTGGTCAAACAAGAGATGGCAAGAGTGAACATTGACATTCTAAGAATCAGTGAACTAAAATGGACTGGAATGGACAAATTTAACTCAGATGACCATTATATCTACTACTGTGGGCAGGAATCCCTCAGAAGAAATGGAGTAGCCATCATGGTCAACAAAAGAGTCCGAAATGCAGTACTTGGATGCAGTCTCAAAAATGACAGAATGATCTCTGTTCGTCTCCAAGGCAAACCATTCAGTATCACAGTTATCCAAGTCTATGCCCCAACCAGTAATGCTGAAGAAGCTGAACCATTTTATGAAGACCTACAAGACCTTTTAGAACTAACACCCAAAAAGATGTTATAACATATACATTTATCAAAATATTAGGTAGGACACCTTAAACTTTTACAATGTTACATATCAATTCTAGCTCAATAAAATTGGAAAGAAGAAAAATAAACAAATTTTGCATAAATAATTCCTTTGATCTTTATGTGGGTTCTAAGCAAATTCTGGTAACTGATTTGACTCTGACAGCTCTTATAAGAAACAGCCTTTACTGGGTGGGTTCTAGCCCTCCAGAGTTCAGATTTTATTTCTTGAGACAACCATTCAGTCAGAAGAGCTCAACAACTGTCAGAATTCTCAGATCCTAAGAATGTGACATCATTCCATAAATGCCCAGTTGGATAAAACGGTTAATACTCCCTAAAGTAGAGCAAGAAGCTACAACACTCTTTTAAACATCAGAGGGAAAAAAAGTTAGCTATTAAGTGATTCGTTCTCAAATGTATCTTCTGGCTTAAAACTGTTCATTCTCCAAGATGTTTTGAAAACGAAATACGAGATTCCCTGTAATTCTCCCAAATGCTAGGATACAAGGTACAAGAGGAATTTTTTTTTTAATGAATAATTTTCCGTGCATATTCTTTCCTTTACAGGCCCCCCTCCCCCAAATACTAGTTGCAAAAGGCTGGATTCGCACAGCTGTTTTACAAATCCATTGACAGTTCAATAAAAGTCCAAAATAAACATTTTAATTTTTTTCCCAAATAACAAGTGATTGTTTGTCTTGTTTGAACGCGTGAACAAAGGCTGCGTAGCCGCAGTTGTCTGGCTTTTCTGTGATTTTAGGCCCGAGACTCAGCAGACGCTGATTAACCAATCCATCTGCCATATGTGTGGGGAGAGCCGGCCAGCCTCCCTCTCGGCAGGGAAAATTGGCATCCATCTTGGTTCACATGGAGATGTCCTTCTCATCCACAGCCACGCTGGCGCAGTGCAACTTCCATGGCCTGAAATACCTTTTGCTGGCTTCGCGGCGAGCTGCGTGTGCACGATAAGAATGTATTATTTATAAGACCGCTGTTAGTAATGAGCTATTACACTAATGGCTCGTCGTGTTTGGAATTTGATTTCAAATGGCATGGATCACACATTCTGATGAAAATGAGAAAAACATGTTTTGCCATTAGGAACAAAAGATTTCACGTTCTCCAATTCTGCAACCTGTTATATTCTCGTCATTCATGCCGGGGCTGTGACAATTCACAAAGTTAAGGATGATGGACCCAACACAGTGAGGATATATTGTGGACGTGCCTGCTTTTTTCCTTTGGGTTCCTTTGTGATTACCGTTCTGACGTGAAAAACACTGTTCTTAAATATGAATTTGTGGGAGTATTCAAATGCGTCTTTGTGTGCATGTGTGTTTTCCAGAAAAAAAAAAAAAAAGGTTGATTTGATGGATGCTTTCTTTTTTACTTGTACAGTGAAAAGGTAATGATTGCAGGCTCCTGTCTGTCTTCCAGGTAACAAGTACTTTCCACTCCAAAGGTGGCTTTCATTATTCACACTGTGAGCAAAACTGAGTTTGTTGCTGTGCTTGTTTTTCCTATGAGAATCCATACGACAGTGCATAACGCTAAGATCATCATAACCACACATTCGGTAGCCGAGTCTTCATAAGCAGGTCCATCAATAGGCCCGTGTGCAACATATCATTCATACTTCCATCTAAAAAGCCCTATATCACCCACCTTTTTGAGTGACCATACTCCACAGTGAGGTTACCCTCATTGTGACAACTGTCAGCTCTGATGCCAGAGGCAGGGCTGGGCAGGCAGGCTCTGCCCACCCGCAGGTCAGTGGTGCCTCCTTGGACTGCTACTGCCCACACTCGGATGCTGCCAAGGCAGACACTCTGCCCATCTGTCTCCAGGAGCCACCCTTGGCCTCCAACCACCTTGCCCTGAAATCTCAGTTTGTGTAAACACCAGATGTCAAGGTAAGCCGGGATGAAGTTATAAAAAGCAACTTGGCTAACTCAGAACTCCTCCAAAGTGTCAATGAAGTCAAAGAAAGCACTTGCAGTTAAAACCCTTTAGTCCACAGCTTGCACAGTGAAGATCCAGTTCTCAGATCTTTCCACACACGTGGCCTGTGACTGACGTGGACGGGTCTGGAAGGGGAAGGCTTGCTGGACTGTGCCCTGTTCTCTCTGCTCACCCAAAAGTGCAGTGTGCTGGGTAACTCTTAAGCGGCAGTTACAATTAAGTGGGAAAAGCTTATTCCTAACTGTTGCCAATTTCTGTGGTATAAATACTCCTGTTGCAGCCTGTTGTGAGTTCCTGGTGTGATGTCACTGAGAGGAAAACTGGAAAAAGATGCCCAGTAGCCATAATTACAGTAATTCCTCTGCATAGAGACTACAGATATAAGTGACTTCAAGAGAGCAGATAATAGTAAAATAATGACAAAGTTATGGCCTTTGAGCCCATCTTTGCATGGTCTCAATAAAGGACAGAAATGGAATAGACCTAACAGAAGCAGACGATATTAAGAAGAGGCGGCAAGAATACACAGAAGAACTGTATAAAAAAGATCTTCACAATGCAGATGATCATGATGGTGTGATCACTCACCTAGAGCCAGACATCCTGGAATGTGAAGTCAAGTGGGCCTTGGAAAGCATAGCTACGAACAAAGCTAGTGGAGGTGATGGAATTCCAGTTGAGCTATTTCAAATCCTGAAAGATGATGCTGTGAAAGTGCTGCACTCAATATGCCAGCAAATTTGGAAAACTCAGCAGTGGCCACAGGACTGGAAAAGGTCAGTTTTCATTCCAATCCCAAAGAAAGGCAAGGCCAAAGAATGCTCAAACTACCGCACAATTGCACTCATCTCACACACTAGTAAAGTAATGCTCAAAATTCTCCAAGCCAGGCTTCAGCAATATGTGAACCGTGAACTTCCTGATGTTCAAGCTGGTTTTAGAAAAGGCAGAGGAACCAGAGATCAAATTGCCAACATCAAAAAAGCAAGAGAGTTCCAGAAAAACATCTATTTCTGTTTTATTGACATGCCAAAGCCTTTGACTGTGTGGATCACAACAAACTGTGGAACATTCTTCATGAGATGGGAATACCAGACCACCTAACCTGCCTCTTGAGAAGTCTGTATGCAGGCCAGGAATCAACAGTTAGAACTGGACATGGAACAACAGACTGGTTCCAAACAGGAAAAGGAGTACATCAAGGCTGTATATTGTCACCCTGCTTATTTAACTTATATGCAGAGTATATCATGAGAAATGCTAGGCTGGATGAAACACAAGCTGTAAATAAGAAGTGGTAGACTTTATATTTTGGGGCTCCAAAATCACTGCAGATGGTGACTGCAGCCACGAAATTAAAGGACACTTACTCCTTGGAAGGAAAGTTATGACCAACCTAAACGGCATATTAAAAAGCAGAGACATTACTTTGCCAATGAAGGTCCACCTAGTCAAGGCTACAGTTTTTCCAGTAGTCAAGTATAGATGTGAGAGTTTGAATATCAAGAAAGCTGAGCACCAAAGAACTGATGCTTTGAACTGTGGTGTTGGAGAAGACTCCTGAGAGCCCCTTGGACTACAAGGAGATCCAACCAGTCCACTGTAAAGGAGATCAGTCCTGAGTGTTCACTGGAAGGACTGATGTTGAAGCTGAAACTCTAATACTTTGGCAACCTGATGCAAAGAACTGACTCATCTGAAAAGACCCTTATGCTGGGAAAGATTGAAGGCGGGGGGAGAAGGGGATGACAGAGAATGAGGCGATTGGATGGCATCATCAACTCAATGGACATGAATCTGAGTAGCCTCCAGGAGTTGGTGGTGGATAGGGAGGCCTGGCGTGCTGCAGTCCATGGGGGTCACAAAGAGTCGGACATGACTGAGCAACTGAACTGAACTGAAATGATAATCTTTGAGGATTTATTGATTTTGCTTTTAGTATAATTTATTATACTGTTAGTTGCTGCTAGCTGCTACTGCTACTGCTGCTAAGTCACTTCAATCGTGTCTGACTCGTGTGACGCCATAGACGGCAGCCCACCAGGCTCCCCAGTCCGGGGGATTCTCCAGGCAAGAACACTGGAGTGGGTTGCCATTTCCTTCTCCAATGCGTGAAAGTGAAAAGTGAAAGTGAAAGTGAAGTCGTGTCCAACTGTTCACGACCCCATGGACTACAGCCTACCAGGCTCCCTCATCCATGGGATTTTCCAGGCAAGAGTACTGGAGTGGGGTGCCATTGCCTTCTCCATACTGTTAGTTGGTATCACTTAATTTTTGACAATGGCTATGCTTAACGATCAGTTTGCCAAGTTCCTAAAGATTTAACAACTGGCTCCCGTGAGCCAGGTGGAGTGCACCACTCCCCCCACCTCCGACCCCAGAACACTGCTGCTGAACGGCCAGCCTGAGGAAGCCTACAGGGGTTGGAAAGAGGGTCCTGGGAGGTCAGTGGGAAGGTGGTGACTGCATTGCTCTTGAACCCAAAACAGGCTGAGATACCCAATATGGCTGGATGCAGACCAGAGACTCACTCCCAGATCCTAGATCAGCTTGCTCACATGGGCAGGTCCTGCTCCCGACCTCCCATGTGAGACTGAGGCCTGTGGTCACATCTCCACGGAACACACAGAGATCACACTGGACTCCATTTGTGTCTTTAGAGATACCAAAGGATCCCTGCAGGGTTGGGACTGCAGATTTCAGCCGGCAATGTTGCTTTGATGTTCACACACACTGAAAGCTTATAACACATGACAGGAGAGGGAAGGAAATGAGAGAGGAGGCTACTGCAGCTGCTCCTCACAAGCACTAAAACTCAAGAGATTTGGGTTCAAACTTGCATCATGAAACCAAATAATTAAAGGCCCTCTCCAGAGTGATATCAGTATCAGCGATAAGACAGCCCTTGGTTTTGTCTCCTGCTCAGTAGCAAGTATTTGGCTTCCATGCATGAACAAAAGTGCATCTGAGGGAGCTGTGGGATCTGGCACCATCCACCAAGGGGCCTGGGGGGAGTCTCACTTGCCTGTGCATTGGGAAATAGACAGACCTCAGTCGTGGTTATGGACCTTGCAGAGGCCCATGAAGTGACTCTAGCTCCTCTGAGCCTCGGTCCAGGAGCTCCTGAAAACAGTACCTGAGACAATTACTCATGGATGTGACAACCTTTGATGAAATTTAGACTTCCAGAGGAGAAGATTCTGATCCATTTGGAGCAAAAACAAAAACCAGTTTGGATGTCCTAGAGTGGGGTAAGACAGTCTGCCTTTCCCCACAACACCCATCCTCCAAGGTAGTACAGCTTAGGCCAAGCTTTATTCCCATAATTTGTCCCACAGGGATAAGGGAGACTGTGTTAGGGAGTGCCTGGCTTCTCTAGCTATGCAGGATGCTGCCAGAGGGACTCATTTCTCTCTTGCCAGACTTAGAGTACTAAATTAGGAGCTCATGACTGCATTGAGGGATGGAGGAGGAAGGAATCTGAGACAGCAGCAGGTAGGGCCCTCAGAGGACATTAACAACTATCATGGATTCCATCAAGAAGCCCACCCATGAGCTGCTGGGAATATTCCACCCACAAATCCTACCAACTGGCCCAGGAATGTTCCACATGCCTTATTCACACACCAGCCCACCTTGTGGCAGCTCTCATGTACACTCTTAGGAGTGGTGTGAGCAGACCTAGCAGATGGCTAAGGAGCATAATGAGAAAATCGGTCTAATCTGTGGTCCAGGAAGATACTACAAACTTGAGCTTTAGTGCCATCTTTGGGAAGGCAAAACACTCAACCTAGTGCTTTGGAGGGCGCATAGAAAATAAAAAACTTAAAAATTCTACGACGAGAGAGCAAGAGGCACAGAGGTGGTGTATCCATAAAAGGACACCTCAGAATCTCTAGCAGGGCTGAGAGAAGGTATTTCTCACCCAGAGACCAGAGGAAATGATTGCTATTCAAATGTGAAGTCAGCAATGCAAAACTCCAGGACCATGAAATATCAAGGAAATATGACATCACCAAAAGGTCACAATAGTCTTCTGATAACTGAACCCAAAGACAAGGACAAATGGTAACTCTCCAATGCACTAGACAAATAATTCAAAAAAGCTGTTTTCAGGAGACAGTGAGCTACAAGAAAACACAGACAGTTCAACAAAATCAGGAAAATAATACATAAATAAAATATAAGAAGTTTAGCAAAAAAGAATTTATAAAAATCAACCATAAATTCTGGAGCCAAAAATCAATGAACGACATGAAAATACAAAGCATCTAACAGTGGACCTGATCAATCAGAAGAAAGAATAGTGTGACTGAAGACAGGAACTTTGAAAATATCAAGTCAAAGAAGAACAAAATAAAAAGAATGAAAAGAGTTGAAGAAAGTCTGTATGATCTATAAGATACCATCCTAAGGACCAGTTTATGAATCACCAGAGTTCTAAGACAAGCAGAGAGGGAAAACAGGGCAGAGAGATTATTTAAAGAAATAATGCCCAAGAACATCCCAAGTCTGGGGAGAGATATACTCAAGTTCATGAAACCCACAGGTCACCAAACAAAATCAACTTAAAAGATCCTTCCCAAGACACATTATAATAAAACTCAAAAATCAAAGTTAAGAGGAGAATCTTAAAAGCAGCAGAAGAAAAAACTCCTGTGACTTCCAAGAGAACCCCCCCATAAGACCATCAGCAGATTTCTCAGCAGAAACCCTCCAGGACAGGAATTAGCAGGATAATATATTCAAAGTGCTAAAAGACAAAAACTGCCAATAAAGAATACTTCACTCAGCAAAGCTGTCCTTCAAAAATGAAAGACTTTCCTAAACAAACAAAAGCTAAAAAAATTCTTCACCACTAGACCTGCCCTATAAGAAATGCTGAAAGGAGTTCTTCAAGATGAAATGAAAGGATGCTAATTAATAACACAAAAATATATAAATATATACAACATAATAGTAAAAGCAAGTATACAGTCAAGTTCAGGACACTATAAAACTTATAAAATTTTAATATGGCAAAGCATTAACCACTTAACTCTAATATAATGATTAAAAGATGACAATTTAATATTTCAATAACTATAGGTACAATAATTTGTTAGTAACTATGGTATTTAAAAAGGAGGTAAATTGTGATATTAAAAACATAGGGAAGTAAAAGGGTAAACCATTTGTGTGCAATTGAATTAAGTAAAATACTGTTATGTCTGTAAGCTGTTTTATGTAAGTTTCATGGTAAACATGCAATAAAGATCTATAATTCACAAAAGACAAAGAAAAAGGAATCAAACCATTTCATGGCAGGAAATCATCCACTCATAAAGGAAGGCAGGAAGAAAGGAACAAGGGTCCTACAAAACAGCCAGAAAACAGTAAGATGGCGTCTGTAAGTCCTTACCTGAAATTCCTCTAAGTGTAAATGAACTGTATTCTCCAATCAAAAGATACAGAGTGGGTAGATGGATAAAAAAGCAAGACCTATCAATTTGCTGCCTACAGGAAATTCAGTTCCTTTAAGGATACACATCATTTTCAAGTGGAGAGATGGAAGAATATATTCCACCAGTGAAAACCAAAAGAGAGTGTAGGTAGCTACGCTTATACCAGACAAAACAGACTTTAGGCCCCCAAAAAAGAGACAAGGAAGGTTATTAAATAAGCATAAAGGGGTCATTCATCAAGAAGCTATAATAGGACTTCACTGGTGGTACAGTGGGTAAGACTCCACTTGCCAATACAATACAGAGAACATAGGTTCATTGCCTGGTACAGGAAGATCCCATGTGCCACAGAACAATCAAGCCCACGTGCCATAACCACTGAGTCCAAGTGCTGCAACTACCGAAGCCTGTGCACCCGGCACCTGTGACTGCAGCAAGTGAAGGCCCCACAGTGAGAAGCTCACGCACTGCAAGAAGGAGTTGACCCCCACTCCCTACAGCTAAAGAAAGTTCACGCAAAGCAATGAAGACCCAGCACAGCCAAAAGTAAATGAATAAATCATTTAAAAAAAAAAGAAAATAAACGACCCAATCAAAAAATGGGCCAAAGAACTAAACAGACATTTCTCCAAAGAAGACACACAGATGGCTAACAAACACATGAAAAGATGCTC